>BQNB010022491.1:0-47504 GCA_026074375.1 Tanacetum coccineum | reverse complement strand
TTAGTGGTTAGGGGTTTAGGGTTTTTGTATAGGGTTTAGTGGTTAGGTGTTTATGTTTTTTGGTATAGGGTTTAGTGGTTAAGGGTTTAGGTTTTTGGTATAAGGTTTAGTATATATCACTTATGATATTATACCTAGTGGTTAGGGGTTTAGGATTTTTGGGATAGGGTTTAGGATTTTTGATATAGGGTTTAGGGTTTTTGGTATAGATTTTAAAGTTTATATATATATCACTTATGATATTATACCCAGTGGTTAGGTATTATACCTAGTGGTTAGGTATTGTACCTAGTGGTTAGGTATTTAGGGTTTTTGGTATAGGGTTTAATGGTTAGTGTTAGAAATAAAGAAATGTTCTACTTGTAAGCACTATTATAAAGTGCAGGGACTATTTGTGTCAGGTTAGAAAAGTTTAGTTAACAATCTAATAAGGCTATAAATAGGGTATTTATGTCATGATTAGATATAACAATTTCATTTTAATCAAAAGGCAAGTTAGGTATTTTCTCTCTCTAAACACACACACTATTACACCTTTACTTTCACACACTATATCCTTCAATCAAGATCTTATGCTTAATAGCTTCTTATCAGGAACAAACCATGGTAGGGCAACATTGTCCTATTGAGAAACACTAACAAAAACTAGTGCACCAACATGTACATTACCAAGCAACAAAGCAAAATACCAATAGTCGCCCTCCAATGACAATAAACCTCTTAAGACAAGCTGTCAATGAAACGCATCAAAGCTACAAAGAAAGGTTCATTGCAACATTGAAAGGCATGGAGTAGGCAAAGACTAAAGCTCATTGCCTTATAACTCAAACATCCAGGTTCGACTATTCCCCTCACATGAAAACTCAAATATCCATGGTCGACTATTCCCCTGGTATGACAACGTAAACATTCAGGGTCGACTATTCCCCTAGCATATCAACCAAACCAGACATGGTCGACTATTCCCTTGACAAATACTTAACCTGAGGAGCCATCCCTCTTGACAGCTAAAGAACTATCTTGTCATCTTTATCTTTACTTTTATTTTCCGTGAAAGAGATTGTAGCTTGGAAAACGACAGTGTATGAATTATGCATAACATTAATGAAAACATTCCCTACTTATTATTCATATATGTTTGAAACATATTACGTCGGCTATTGCCATGTCTATCATGTCTCCTATCCTCATATTGGCTTGCATGGAAGAGTAACAAAAATACAAAAAGGTTGTCACAAAGTTAGTGGCAGTACCACATAATTTAGTATGTACACCTGTCACAAGCATCTTGGAAATGGACAGTCAAATAGACTAAAAAATCACGGTTTGTAGTTTCATTCATTTACAATGTGAACATGTCGTTATAACAAGTAATGGTTAAATATGTTTATATGATCAATAAATATGTTAACTCAAGCTTCGTCTTAATGAGCTCCAATAGAATAACGATTCTATGGGCCACAAATCTCGACAAAAGGGGAAAAAACAAAAAATTTAGAGGATCTACATTCTTCGAATACGACAAACATGAAATTCATATTTCATAAATACATAATCAAGTATAAACTTCCTTTATAACATGTTAGCGCCAATAACAAAATCCATCGAGGCAACAAAATGTCGATTGAACGATTTTAAAGCCCTAATACATATAGGCATCAATAGTTATCAATTCTATAAGAAAGCTATGATAACAAAGGCCTCAGACGTTTTCCTTCAAGCGAAGAGATAACCTCAGAAGTTTGAACCCTTGAGGAACATTTTCCCACAACTCGATAAATGAGGTATGAGAACCACTTTCTAGCTCCTTCAAGTACGACTCGGCACTAGCTTAAGCCAACCTGATATGATCAAATAAGTACATATTTATGTATCATTTATCCCATATATATTGTTCATTTACTATCCTATGCTAAGAATTGTTACTTAATCGTTCATATTTGTGATTCTTAATAATTCCAGAGCAAAAGTGGAAAAGACATGGAAAACGCATGATCTGGAGCTTAAACGAAGAAAATACTGTATTTACACAAAGTATCCCCATAGACACGCCATATAGATTACTTAGAAGATTTGAAGAGTTTCCCGTTCAGAGTGTATCCAGATTATGGGGATACGTCGTATAGAGGCCCAAGAGAAGACCTGACCAGATTATGAGATCATAGGCTAACACCCTTAGGTGTTATCCGTGTTTGTGAATACTATGCTTATTTTATTTAGTTTACTTCGATTTAATGATTTTACGTTGGACAATTTATATGTTTATCGTTAAAATAAATGTTCGTTATCTTGTTTATCAATTGATGTCTATTGCTTAATCATTTGTTATAGATTGACAAACCTATGATTTATGATCCTTATCATAGTGGTCAAGGATCGGTAACAACGATGACTGTTATTGGCTTTTCCATTAGGACTAGAGGTGGACCAAGCCCTAGGTTAGACAGATTTTGATTAAAACACTTGAATTGACATACATAGATGACCATTGCGAGAGAATAGGATTCACTATGGACATTAGGTTTCCGCAAATAAATCGTATAGATTAGTTGGCGTGTGTAATGAGACTAAGACTTATTAACACTATGACCATCGGGTCAAGGGTTGATATTCATAGGACTAGGTAATCATGACCATTTGGCCTAGCCTACAGTTATAATTCACCAACGTGGCTTGTTAGATCATTTCACTAGTAGACAGATCATTTAAGCATAGTAGGATGAACATGGCTAACGTGTTCTTCCTTATCTAATCTTCCTTTAAACATTTACTCTCTTTCTAATTAGTTAATTAGTTGTTTAATAAATCCAATCGTGCTAATCTCTCATATTGAAACCCCCTTACAAGCTGTAGAATTCACTAGGTTTAGCTTTAGTTCACCCCATCCTTAAGAACGATCTGTGCTTACCATTAGCAGCTAGAACTGATCAGTTACACTTCCCGTTAGTGTTAGTCTATTAATTAAGTTGGAACTTATAAATTTAAGTCGGAATCTTGGCAATGCTAGTTACCCCCAACATGATCCGGTTGACTCCTCCACGATTGAGCTTCACGAGCCTTTTAATCCCTATCCAAACCAAGAGAGACCCTCTCTTGCTCCCAAACATCTTTGTCAACTCTCAGCATCCGCAACTATTGGACCTGACTGACATTCAAGTTTGAGATAGATAAAAGAGACCTCATCTCTCGACTCCAGGTGCCCCTCTTGACATCAAATCTCTGCCTCATTTCTTGAGATGACTTTTCAAGAGCATTGAACTTATCCTGAAGCACATGAGCATGACTAGTAGGTGCTTTAGTGATACTCAACAACAAATAATAATCGCAAACAAGAATAGTCAAACTACTATCCATAGCTTCACAATCACAACTAGCAACAAAATCCCTAGTCTCAAGAACAGACCTCCTCGCTTGAGGCACAACAACATCCAGGTAAGCTCGCCAAGAAGCTGGGTCAGTAAGAGGATCATCAAACCCCAGGGACGTCCCAAACTTGAAAGAAAGGTCCCCAACATCATCAGATGCGCCAAGACAACACCACCTACAAAAATGCTTACATATTACATATTTAAATACATTTTATCTTCTACCTAATCAACACCATCGATATCAACACCAACATAAAGAGGATCAACATGTAACTTCCTTTTTCTACGAACTTGCAAGCCCTCGGTCTCTTCTTCGATACACTCTTCATCGCTAGCAAAATTCTCAAGATAAGTGATGAATGAAATCTAGTCTTGAAATTTATAAACCGAATATGAATGAGACTTCACCAACACTCTTGGGCAGTGTACCCGTTCGTGTATAATATAGACTCAGTAAGACCGGGTCGTTTGCATGAGTGGGGGAATTTAAATGTTTAAAACTATAATTTAACTAAAACAACCATCTTATAAATCCACGTGATTATTCATGCCTTGCCAATCCTCTATCCTATTAATGACACAAATTGTATGTGCAGTGTTCACCTAGCTATGTTTCAGTGAGTCTTTGGTAGTATAAGTCTGTTATGGTCCTCAGTTCCCTACATACTTCTTCGTATAACTGCATACACCGGATTAGTGGTCATATCCTAGTTATTGTTTAACCATTAAGTTCCTCAACTAATATATATGACAATGTTTTTTATGTTTGCCAAGCACTTAATTACTAAGTAAATTGCCAGTTTACGATTCACTAAATCTTAAACCCTATTATCTACCACTTTAAACGAGTCAATTCGTGTTAGCGATCCCTAACCACTAAGTTATACCTGCCAGATATCTTAATGATTTGGATACTTATGTTTCAGCTTTAACTCTACTAAAAAAAATATTCTCAACACGTAGCCATGGTAAATGCAAAGGCGTAAGTCTATAATTGCATATAAATTATCCAAAACAAAGCTAGAATAAACATAACAATTATGTCGATAAACTAAATAGATTCATAACAAGGCAGGCATTAAAGGTTTAACCTTCCATTACAAAAAATAAACAAGAACTAATAGAGTTTATTAAACATAATTATAATGATCAAACCAATGTAATTTAATGTTTATGATTAGTGAAGCCTTGATCTCTTGATGTTTGGAACCATAATCTTCGTTTTGTAGCACTCATATTCGTCACTTAACTTAAGGTATGAAAACGTTTGTGTTTTTTTTGGTAAAATAGGTACCTAAAGCCAAAAAGGCCCAAGCACGTCAGTTGATACAGCGTATACACGTCACCTGGTATACGCCATATACATCTCGAATGCATATCTACGTCATTAGTCTTCAGGTTGATACGGCGTATACATGGTACATTGTATACGCCATATACGTCTTCAACACTTAGCACTTTCTTCGAAGTATATATGTATACGTTGTATACAACTACCGAGGTATACAAAAAAAAAAAATCCACGTACTCTTTTTTACCGGTGTAGCCGGTAGCCAGTAATGCCACATAAGCAAACGTATGATAATAGCACAAATTTAGCAAGTTCGATGGGTATTGTGAGACTTATTTGGGTTCATATCTGATCATGGCTCAAACTGAAAAGTACGTTGCTATTACATGCCATTAACCCATGGTAAAAATATGTTCTTATTTGATGTCATCAAATTTTACCCCACTTGACTTCTACTTATCTTCAAGTAGACTCCAAATTAAACTTAGAAAAGTATCTTCCAGACATAACCTAGAAAATATGAATTTAAATTTAACCTACTTTTAGTTTTTGCTAAACCGAGCACCTCACGAAAAGAGGAAAGAAATAACACTCAATCTCTCACTAATCTACGTGTTATATTTTCTGATCACTCAAGGGCTCAGTTATGGTGCATACACTGTCATAGGCTTGACCAAATTTCAAGTCTCAACCACTAGAGTCTAGGTCTAATTATTTAAGAAGGCAAAAATATGGGTGATACATAATGAAAGGTGATAGGGAAGAAACGACACCATACGGGCTCTGGGAGTTTGTTTACGTTCATCGTACCGATAAATATCGTGAGGTGGTCATCTGAGTCAGACATGCCATCATACGTTTTAGGTTAGTGGGAACTTTTAGTCCGTCTGTCATGTCGTAATCCCGAATACGACTAGTGAAGGGAGCTGCTACAAGGTCTCTCATAACCCTATTGGTTTCTTTGAACCCGAAAGGTTGGTGATAAAATTCTATGTTTTGTGTAACTTTCCCTTTTCCAAGGTTTTCTCGGGTGTCCCTCCTCTGAATCGGAGTTCCATGGCTCTACAGATGGACTCCCGTTGGTAGGTAATGAGTGGTGCGATACGTCTTTTCGCGTATGGGTAAATGTGGTGTACATGGCGTTCACTCGATCAAAGTTCTGGACTATAAACTGCAAGGCTGGCTCGTTTGGATTCAAAGGTTGTGTTTATAGGTTCTTCATGGGTATGGATATGCTCATCTATGAAATTGAAAAAATAAATGAAAAAAGAATGTAACAACCATCAGGTCAACCCAACCTAATCATCGTTACATATAACATGCTACTTGAACTCGTCACCAAAGAGACAGATTTTCCAACCTCGGATTATAAAATATGACCATTTCATAAACATTACAGTTGCACGTTCTATTCTCAATCTGAAGTGATGTATACTAATAAGGTCTACTTCCACAAAACTATGCTCCCTATGGGTGTCTTGTAAATAAATGAAACTTATCAGGTGGGTATATTAAATATAGTATATAATTGTTGAAGACAAAATTTACCCGTTTTGACCCGTTACCCAACCAGTGACTCACCCGTTTTGCCACTTGCAAGACGCCTGGACTTTAAACACGTTCAATTGAGAATAAGAAAAAATCAGGATTCTCCCTGATGTCTAAAGCAAATGATACAGGCTCTTAAAAGAAAGGTGCCACTAACATGCCAACATGTTCTGCTAAAAATTGCATGAAACTACCAACTATGTTTGAACCATCCAAATGAAAAATGAAAATTTATATCAATATAATGAACCTATGAATGCTTGTATGTGGCAACTGAAAAAAATAACAACTCCAAATGTAACATTATATAACCAAGAATCGAAATTAACAATTTAATAAGCCCGTACAAGTTTTCAACCTTCCCTTTCTTGTGACCTCAAAAGACGACTGTTCTGTTATCTTCATATGGCAGAACACGCAGATCACAGTAGGACTTTATTGCTTTTAAAAGACATTGTTTCTCAAGATTTTCCGATTTCTGTACAAAACTCAGCAAATTATCCTTGTGTGAAACTCTCTCAACCTGAAAATCCATAAAATCCATATTTCTGAGATAATTTTGTAGTCAATTCATTAAGTAGAGTCAAAATATGAGATATATGCTACAATTGTACAGTTACTAACTCAAGTAACTATCTCATTTCTTTCAAGCTGCATTTTACCATCTTCAAATGACAAGTTAAAAACAACATGATTACCCTTGGGACATCAGACATGAGTTAATTCGTTCAGTATTCAGTAACCATGCATTTCAGTAATAATTTTGTCAATCTTTCATGACTAAGATCACACTAACTAGAATCAGAGGCACACCATAAAACAAAACTGATAAAGCCAGTGTAAATACCATCTGTTCAATGATTGGCCCATCATCAAGTTCTTCCGTCACGAAGTGGCTTGTGGCACCAATCAATTTCACACCAGCATTAAAAGCCTGCCACATATCAGTGAATAATACAAGATTATACTTTTAATTTTCATGATGCCTTTTATGAGTTAACATGCTTGATACTGTAGTATTGAATACTAAACCTGCCTAGACGGATTCCCGCCCTTGAATGACGGTAATAAGCCATGATGAATGTTGATCACATCTTTCACATATGTATTTAAAAAGCTTTTAGATAATACCTGCTTAAAGATATATATTGCTAGTTACAACAATTACTAAATTGACGTCAATAAATCCAATAGATAATCCAGATCTTTTTATGTCGTTTATCTGAGCACCAATTTGAAAAAGAAAAAAAAAGGGCGTTCTCGTAGAAACTTTGGTAAGTACTTGATCAAGCTAAATTGGCAAAATGCATACATGGAAAAAAAAATTGACCTATACATAACTGGTTGAAGTGAACTTCAAACCATTACATGTTAGTGGGTTCATTTGGGTTAACTTTTAATATTAAAAGGTCAAACGCGTAAAATCATGAGATTCGGGTCATATGGAAACCGTCAAACCAAGCGTATTATAAATTATAACACCTCTTGAATCATATTTATCAGAAAACAAAATGTAACGGAGATTATATACTTAATGATATGTATATGACACCAACTATTTTTTATGAAAAAAAAAACCAAAAATGTTGGACAAAAACTTTTGGGTCCACATAACCCAAACCGTTTCGAACCATTTCAAAATTTTATCTTTTACCTCCCAGACTTGATTTTGACCCGGTAACCACTCCGCCAAATTTCCACCTTAGTCACCGCAACTAAATTACCAAAGTTACCTGCATGTATCTAGCAAGGACTAGAAAATCTGTATCTTGAACCAAGTGTAATATCTCCTCTTCTCTTTTATTTTCTTTTGTTGTCGACAGATAGTGATATGGGATCTTATGCCTTTCAAGAAATCGAGCCACATGGGAGTTTGGTAGCCTATCGTGATTACTGTTCAAATACACTCTTTGTCAATAATGGAAAGCGAATAGTGAATAGACAGATGATAAAGTATGAACTCTCGCATACTTCACCTGATTATCGCACTTATATCAATTGGAAGCTTTCCATCTTGCCATGCAAGCAACAAATCAACAAGACAGTGGTCCTGCAAAAAATAAGCACAAGGTTTTTGTGACGTGATCAACAGTTTTATATGGATTATGCAAATATAGATAAGTTGAGCAAAACCTGCTTGGAAACAAGAACCGCAATTTTATATTTGGGATCTATAAAAGGCACCCTAACAGCAGATTTTCTTGCATTGAACATCTTTGATAAGTTAAGAATGTCCTCATCCATTTGTGCTCGTGGCCATTTTATAGGGTCAAAGACAAACTCACTGTAAGATGAAAAAAATTATCACCTTGATGTTCTGAAATACAAATACCAATCCCCTTTACTGTTAATTTAACAAGCACTTAGAAAAAATTATGTTTAATGTTATTCAGCAAGATAATATGGATCTGACCAAAAATAGGTCATTCATGATGGAGGAAATAGTTGGAAATATCAAGTTATATACAAAAGTAGAAGAATTCAAGCTAGCTTACTCCAGTTAATGCTAAAAGATATATTTTATTTTTCTTGCCCAAACCTCACGATAAAATTAAAAAGAAATTTACACAAGGGGACATATACACACTTATATTTACCAAACTGGACGTTTTATCTTGCATCATCAAATTTAGCTACTCAAGCGACCAAACTGTCCTACAATTTCCCATAACTGCACACTGGATACCAGAAAAATAAAATAAATACTAAAGAGTCGCATTAATGCCAATATCCACTAGGCAACCTCAAAATTCTTTTATTTTACGTATCATTTGTCCAGGTGAAGGTCACACGAGCGCAACGCATTTTCGTGCGACCCAGTGGCTAAAATTGTAAACTCTTTAAATAACGATAGGTCAATAGGTGTATATGGTATGGTCTCTATCCTAATTTTCTCTACAAAACAAACTATGCCATTCTATCAAATTCTACTGCTAAAGAAACCACTTTCATCTTGTAAGCTCTACCTCATTTTCAGTTGCTGGATGGTAAGTGTTTATGCAACGAAAAAACATTTCAATTTTTCATAGAGAAACTAAAACAAATGTACTTAATATACATATGATGCACAAACAAATCTGTCAATGTGCGTTAAGATAGATGGAGCACCTTCTGGAGTAGAAGACGTTTTTATTTTGTGGTACGAAAACGTCAGCTTCCAATATGTTCCCACCTCTTGATGCAATACACTCGGATATCTTGGCCACAATCCCAACACTATCCTATCAGTAAATGACATTTATATAAGTTTATTTACCCACATTTCTGTAGATCAATTATGAATTATCTACAAAGAGCAGCTACATAATTTGCTTTGTGATAAAGGGGTAAAAAAAAATTCTGATGTAATAGCTGATATGGATTCTACATTTTTTTAAATATGTAACTTATAACAATATCAAACTCCTTAAAAGTAGTTGGGATCATTTTTTAGCAAACCACTTTACTTTAAACATAATAAACTCAATGCTCTTTAATGTAACTGACAAATTCTGCTTGCATGACACTAAACAGTCGATATCAGTTACATACAACATAGTACTTGTGCTTTGTTTTTTCTTTAAAAATCATCTTCTTCTTACATGCAATTCACTATAAAACAACAGAATATAGAAGCGTAGACACTTAATAGTTACATGATGAATACAGAAAGCAGAATAAACACTTGAAATATAACCTTTAAGTCTATAAAACTCAATTCTGTAGATTTCGGTACTAGGGTGAGGGCCTTGTAGAATGTTTTTACATGCTGAAGGTTATATATATATATATATTAGCTGTAGGCTTAACGATTATCAACTTCCACTTGTATACAAGGGATCAAGAGGCCAAAATGAATGCTTCCCTATCTTCTTTAGTTTTCCCATGATTCGTTTCTATTTCTTCCACACATGGAGCCTCTACAATTCTAAAATTCTAAGGGTAGATCCCTTTTATTGCGCGTTTAAAGGGGTGTTTGTTTAAGGTTACTTTTAGGCTTATGAGCCTGTTTGGTTAATGCTTATGTTTTATAAGCCTTTCTTTTTCAGCTTAATTATTTTGAAACTTAATATCTTACGAAACATAAGCCTAAACCAAATAAGCTCGAAAAAAAACAAACAGCCATTGTTAAAAATACATATTGAAATCCAAGAAGATAAGTTTGATGGGTATAATAAATACTTACAGGGCAATATAGAACATGAATACCGTGAGAGAGCAAGGGAGGAGAAGAAAAGGTATTGAAGAATCGAGCCTTCAATAATGATAATGATGATTTTGATGAGATTCTTCTCATTGCTTCTTTCTTTCTTTCTTTCTCTCAAGAAATGAATCTCACTTCTGGTTCTTCTTGTTCCTCCATCCACTATTTACCCACTCTTTTACACTTTAAGTCCTTCAAATTTCTCTTTTTTCCAAATTGCCTTTTTTCTCTTTCTTTCTCGTTTTTTTTTTCTTTTAATGGAATTTTTTTTTGTTACGTAGGTTTTTGACTAATGCACAAAAGGTGCGAGGGAACATCTTGACCACGGATGTTTTTTTGGTATACGGAATAGCTCTGGCAACTCTCTTAGCCCAGTGACGTACCAACTGAAGTAGGTAGGAGCCGAGACTCGAACCCTTGATCTTTTTATCCGTAAAATCTCTCTAGTGAGCCAATGGGTTTTTCGACTAATGACACGACAATTACTTTTTTGAATAGCTCGAAGTCAGCGCATGTGAACCTCTATGGCTATAAAAGATTAATTTTTTCTCTGTTAGATTCAAATCATTGATCTTCACTTTGAAAAACTAGTATTATTACGGCTCAATCAATCGTGTGAAATTATTCTTTTAATGGATTTTCTCAACTTCATGTGATAGTTACACAAGTTAAATCATTCAATGAATATCATTTGTTTTCTAAACAACTTAATTTTTATGTAAAATATGGTATAAATTTTAAACACCATAAATTTAAAAGATAATGAATATTAACTAATATTTAATTTCAGTTCGCTTAATGCTTCAAGACTTGTATCACTATCCCATAATCTAACACAGATATGGCTTATTTTTCTTGTTTATTGGAACATTTTAATATCGTGAATGACAATTATACCTCGTACCTATAATGTACATTCAAAAATTACCATGCAGTCCGTAACACTCTCGTACCTATAATGTACATTCAAAAATTACCATGCAGTCCGTAACACTTAGTATCAGTGATGGAGCTTGAGTGTTATTTGTGAAATGGCCAAAAGTATTTAGAATATGTTATGGAAGAGCTAAATTAGAAGACATAAAAAAACTCATGAAATATCGTAATTGTAAGAAAAAAATTATGATCACAGAAATCTGAGAGTCGTGTAAACACTTTCAGATTGAAGTATTTCGATGGTTCTATCGAAATCTTAAATCGGATATTGAAAAGGTGGCAGTCAGCTCCAGCCTCCGATCACTAAAATCAAAGCGCACTTTCGAGTCTAGAGCCAAGAGATCATCAGTTAATCTCGTTAGGACACATTTCCAATTATCTTGTCTCTCACACACTGTGGAAACAAGGTTATCTTAAGAGTCCTACGCATTATCCTTGTGATATTGCCAGAACATCCGAGTGATACGAAGGTATTCACAATGAAGATGGAAATCCTGCTAGAGCCAAAATCAAACAAGCTCTAGGTAGGTGACTTGTGCGATTCTACAAGAATCAAACTTGTGTCATCTGGAAAGAAACGATGGTGCGATTCTACATGAATCAAACTTGTTCCAGTATAAGAATTGACGGTTATTGAACATTTGACAAACAATCAAAACTCTCGATGTGTTACAAAAACTTTCATAATTATCACATCAATTGATTTTTCAAATTAATTTTCTCTTTATTGCTAACTGTTTTATTACAGGAACATTTAAAGATGGAGATGGAAATACCCTGTACCAGCAGAGTCAAGTTCATAACCTAATGCTCAGACACGACCTACACTTGTTATGAAGTTATGTAAGATCTCATAAAGGTGTCAAAGCTTCCGCAAACTCTGATATCATATTCTTCTTCACAAGTGCACAAGATGGCAATAAATTACTAGATGATGAGAGATTAAGTTTGGCTGATGATCTCAAGAAAGCTCATGATCAAAATCAAAACAAGTCAAAGTGAACAAGCTCAATTGTTATCTAAAGATCACTACAACAAAGTACTAGATGTAACATGAAGAATCAAAAGACTGCAAGCTGTAAGAGCTTAAGTCTAGTGTTTTCAAGGGTGACCTCCCTTAGGGGGAGATTGTTAGATATGAGTAAAAGACTCGGTCACCCCGTATATTTATTGTTTATAATAGTTCGTAGTTTAATAGTTAATCGTATGTCTTTCGGTTTTAAGCCGGGTACTAATACCCGGTATTTTGTAAAAACTATATAAGCCTCTTCCAACTTTGGAAGAGGCAAGCTAGTAATAATCATTTTCCTTTTACACATACATTTCTCTCTCTAGAAATATCTCTCTATGTGTTTCTCTCTCTAGAAACTAGCCCAATCACAAGAATCATCACCCGTGTTATGAATTAAACGATCCTACAATTGGTATCAGAGCTGGTTGGATTCGTGTGGTTAATACAAGCTCAAATTCGTGGCTTATTTTTGAAGAAAAAGCCCACGGCTCATATTTATTTTTGAGTTTGTTTGTTTGTTAAACTTGTTCTTTACTTGTTCTATCTACAAAACAGGTTAGATTGTTACCACTTAAAGTGTTACACAAGCTCCTAGTTCGATTTATAAGGTTATTAAGTTTGGTGTTCTTCGTGGAGGGTTGCTTCATTTTTTATGATCCACGAAGAAATACATGTTATTGGAAGGTTAATCTTCATACACCATCTTAGTATTGCATGTTAGAGCTTTGATTCGTGGTTAAAAAGATAATATGGCTTGATTTTGCTTAATTCGTCCAAGTGTTCTTCGTGGAGAGTTGGTTAAAATATCATTTTCTAGCCGGCGGTTTGACAAAAGGTAGGGACAAGATCCGGAATTTTAGGAAAAAGTCAAAGGCGGTTTGATTATTATATTGGTGGCGATTTGCTTTAGTTCATGGCGGTTTGCTACTCTGTGATGGCGGTTTGACAGGTTAGACGGCGAGTTGATTATTTTATTAAGCAAAATGAACCGTTACCATGGCCAAAATTTGATATCCAAGGCGGGTTGATTATAAAATTACACGGCGGTTTGAGTTTCTCTTAGCCGGCGAGTTAACTAAGGTACACAACGGTTTGATTTGTGTTAGACGGCGAGTTGACAAAGTTCGTGGCGGTTTACCTGACATATTACACGGCGAGTTACTCAAGGCGGTTTGCTAAACCTCACGGCGAGTTGCCACACTAGGCAGCGGTTTGCTCAGAAAAGAATACACGGCGGTTTGGTCATTTTCAGTGGCGGTTTGCTTAGGTTTTTGGCGACGGTTTGAGTACATTAAGGGTGGCGGTTTGCTTACATATTAAAGGAAAATATTAACTTTAGGCAAATTAGACTTTGAACTTAAAATCGACAAACGTTAAACCTAATCTAAACATTATAATAAACCATAAACAAGGACTTAACCGACAAATCAATCAACAATCAAACATTAACATCAAACGGTCATTCATTTACGGTTTTCTAGTAATTTTGTAAAATCCCGTTAAATTATTTATCGGTTTAAATCTTAGACTTGTAAAATCCCGTAAACTATAAATCAAGATGTCTAATATGTCAGAAGATATCCAGTATGCCGGTTTCGATACCCGCCCACCAATGCTTGATAGAACAGACTTTGAATCATGGCAACAACGAGAGATACCCTTACTGAAGGAGGTGAGGGTACACTTCATCTAGGTCCAGTAAGGGCTAGAGTCTTTGCCGACCTTTTAGCTGAACAAAAGGACAAATATAAAGCTGACATTTGTTCTACAAATATCATACTTCAAGGTATACCAACTCATCAACCACTATACTGACGCCAAAGATATTTGGGACAATGTGAAGATGATTCTGGAAGGTTCTGAGTTGACAAAGGATGACCGGGAATCTCAATTATATGATGAATTTGAACACTTCTGCCAAATCAAAGGAGAAACCATTCATGTATACTATGTCAGGTTTACAAAGCTCATTAATGATATGAGAAACATCAAGATGACCATGCCCAGAATGCAGCTTAACTCTAAGTTTGTGAACAACATGTTACCTGAATGGAGTAGATTCATTACAGAAGT
Organism: Tanacetum coccineum; assembly: GCA_026074375.1. NCBI lineage: Eukaryota > Viridiplantae > Streptophyta > Magnoliopsida > Asterales > Asteraceae > Tanacetum > Tanacetum coccineum. The sequence goes on along the minus strand of BQNB010022491.1, from coordinate 33,093 downwards.
CAAACTTAACAGAGGTTTGAAAGAGTCTAACTTTGATCAGTTGTATGCCTACTTGAAGCAGCATGAGGTACATGCTAATGAGAACAGAATGATGATGGAAAGGTTCAGTCAACCGACTAATGACCCTTTGGCACTTGTGTCTAATGCATCAAATCAGAAGTATCCAACACAATCATCTGAGTCTCCACAATCCTCAAATCAACCATCACTTGTTGATAACTTTCAACTGGACTCAGGAAGCACTTCAACTGACAACTTGATCGAAAGTCTAACCAACACACTTACCCTCCTCACTCAATCGTACAAATCACATCTTCCTCAAACAAACAATCAACTCAGAACGTCTTCTAATGCAAGGAACAAAGCTACAGTTCAAGACGACAAAGTTGTTGTTCAGGATGTTCGTGGTAGATACAATGTGAATAATCAAGGAACACCATTTCAGAGGAACTATGCAAGAGGAGTTGTTGGAACTGGGAATGTGGGCGGTCAGAACAGAGTTGGAAACATGAATCCTGGTCAAGCTAAACCCATTATGTGTTACAACTGCAAAGGAATCGGGCACATAGCACGAGAATGTCCACAACCAAAGCGACCTCAGGATTCAGACTACTTCAAAGACAAGATGCTGCTTATGCATACTCATGATAATGGTGCAGTACTGGATGAAGAGCAATTGTTGTTTATTGCAGGAGAACAAGTCACCAATTTTGATGACGATGTGGATGATTTGGCACTCAATGTGGACCATGTCTTTGAAGTTGATCAATGTGATGCATTCGACTCTGATGTTGATGAGGCTCTTACTACTCAGACCATGTTCATAGCAAATCTCACATCTAAAGAAGCCGTGCCATCTTATGACTCGAATATTCCATCTGAGGTACAAGATCATGAATACTATTCAGATTGTGAAGATAAGTATCATGAAGTTCACAAGATGCAGAACGATGTACAACACAACTACGTTGTACACAACTACGTTGTTGACTCTGATGCAGACAATAACCGAGTGATAGTAAATTATGCTTTATGATTAGTAAATGTGGAAGACATCACGAAAGAAAATGTTGTACAAAGTAATTATCTTTTATTCTGAAATGATGCAATTTGATGTCATTATAGATGATATCAGAACAGGGTTCCCAATAGTGTGTCAGCAAATACAGGTTAAAGTAGTTAATAACTTACTCCATGACTAATGAACTATGCGAGATATAAGAACTGGTCGGGGGTATATGAACAACAAGCTAATTTTATTAACTGATAGAGAATGAAAGATTGATGACAAATGAGAATACTTATCTCTGACCGAAATCGAAAAAGAAACTTCATTTAAAATCCAGAACTTCATTCTGCGCAATTGCAACTTCGTTCTAAAACCCTTAAAACCATCATAAAATATGAGGGAGAAGAAGCGATCATTTTTGAAAAAAGGATTTTAAACAAAAAGAATACAAATTCCTTGAAGAGTTATAGACATAAAAGGCTAAAAGAAAAGGTTGAAGATAGAATTATACAAAACAAATCAGTCTGTTCTAAACGGTTTTCACATGATATGTAAACCGAAAATCATTTTATGATGAAAAAGAACAAGTAGCGAAGGCTATAAACATCCCTTATGTCTACACCCAAGTAAAGCAAGTTAAACCTGCCCCTAAAATGGTCCATGTATTAGTCATAACAATCATAGCTCGCCCTGGTTTGTACATGACTTAGAGGATACTCGTACGAGATATCTGAGATAACTAGAAAAATGCTTAAGAAAATGAAAAGCCCTCTTTGTTGAAAATAAAAATTTTTTACTTAAGATTGGACCCCCAGATTACTCGAAGGAGAACCTTCTTGCAACCTTTGCTCTACAAAGAAATCTGACCCGAGAACAATATTTGGGTCCATAGATGAAAATGACAGGAAAAAAGGCTAGACCAAATCAGTTCCAAACCACTTTCATCATTGACAGTGTATCCACCATACTCCTGTCAAGCATGTCCCTAGAGTTCTTCCAACTACTAAAAGTCCAATGAAGATTATCTTATGTACTCATCCACAACTTTTTATAAAACGGAATTTGACACAAACATTAACAAAAAAGAGAACACCCCAACAGGTGTTTACAGAAGGGGAAAAAAGAAGGGTTTTTTTGAGCAAACAAAAAGATGTTACCTCACTGAAGTTATTCTATTTTTCAAAACTCCTAAAGAACACTTTGCAGGAGTTCAAACCCCTCTTTAAAGAAGTTAAAGTAATGGAAGAAATTTTTATCAAATGAATGATGAAGTGGAACCAAATAACTGTAGACCAAGCAATGTGCTGAAATTGTAAAAGAAAAAACCTTCTCATTGAAAATGAGAATCTGCTTGCTAATACGTTTGTCGAATCAACTGTTGTATGATGTGGAAAAATCAGTTGTCTAGATCTTAAGCTGAATGTTCTAAAGTTCATAAAAATGAGTCAAAACATATATCAAAACTGTGAAAGGAATACCAAATTTCCAATTGAAGTATCAACATCTTCAAGAAAGTTTTGATAATAAAAAATCACAAACATCAATAGGAGGCTCCTGATTTAACTCAATTCTATAATATCAAGAATCAGGAACATCCGTTTCAGAAAAAGGACAATGTGATTAGAGACTTGAAAGTTCTAGTCTGCTAAAATAATGACAGAAAGAAGTTGTGAAAACATATAATGCTAAAGATGTCCACTGCTCTTATTGAACAAAAGAATTGTAAGAGTAGTAACTAGACAAGGACAAACAGCAGTTACAACGGAATTGTATGACTCTATTAAGATTAACGCGTGCTCACACTAGTGAAAAGACAACTACCATCGTTAAACATGAAAATTGATAGTCTAAGGCTCAGTTGAGAAGCAAAGTGTCATGTGGGTCACTAGTGGGACTTTGGTCAAACCAAAAGTCTTGCGCCTATCCATGTATGCATTAGATGATAAAAAAAACCATCCCTCAGGTCCCCTTAAGAACAATATGATGCACAGTTAAAAACTTAAAAATCAGCCATCTTAAGGTATAGTGTGTAGAAAGCAGTTAGGGAGGAGAGGTGGGGTTTAGGGGTGGGTATCGACAGAAGGCGTGCGAAGTTGGGGGGCGGGGTTAATAAACCGGCAGCGGGGGGGGGTTGTGATGGGGGGTTGGGGGGGTGGGTCAGAGGTTAAACCCATCCCTCATCCCCTTAAGAACAATAGGAGTGCTCATTTAAACTATATCAGCCATCTTAAGGAGAGTGTAGAAACAGTTAGGGAGATTGTAGAGGAAGCTAGAGTAGTTAAACCACTGGATAATGCACTTAACTATGCTTGCCAATACACTAAGCTATCTCAGGAATTGTTAGAATATGTGATTGGCACTTGCCCAAAAAGTTTCAATGAAAGAGATAACAAGGCTCCCTCTACCCCGGTTACTAGGAAAAAGCAAGTTACTTTTAGTGATAAACCAAGAACTTCATCTAGCAACACACAGAAACACGAAGTGCACCAGAAAGTTCAACCGTCTAATGTCCAGGTGATTCCTTCTACAGGAGTAAGCAGTTCCACTTATGCAAGCGGATCAAAGCCTAGAAGCAATACAAAGAAAAATAGGATCATGCCTGCTAAGAGTGAGAATAAGAAGAAAGTAGAAGACCACCCTAGGACAAATAAGTCTGTTTGGACAAAAGTGAATCGAGTTGATTCTAGCATTAGCTCTAAGCGTGTTGTAATTAATTCGAATTCTGAATCTGTGTGCAAAACGTGTAACAAATGTTTGAATTCCGCAAATCATGAAATGTGTGTTGTTAATATTTTGAATTATGTGAATGCAACCCCCACTGTTAAAACTGTCTTGAATAATGGAAAGCAGATTTGGAAACCAAAAGGCAAACTGTCTAATAACAGTTTGAACAAGACCAAGCGGGTTTGGAAAGCAACTGGTAAACTATTTACTAATGTTGGTTATCAATGGAGACCCACAGGAAAGAAATTCACCTTAGGAAAACTTAATTGTGGTTATCAATGGAGACCTACAGGAAAGAAATTTGCCTTAGGAGAACTGTGCCCTTTAACTAGGCTTCCTGTGACATGTACTACTATTTCAGCTAACCAACAGGACCCCAACACAAATTGGGGATCCAAAATTCCAAACCCTCCAAATTCAACTTTTTTCAAATGCAGGTGGTACAGATCATCTTATGGTATTTGGACTCAGGCTGTTCAAAACATATGACGGGGAATCGCTCAAGGCTCAAGAACTTTGTGAAAAAGTTCATCAGGACGGGAATAATCATGTTGGTGCCATTATGGGTTATGGAGATTACATGATTGGTGACAGTGTGGTTTCTAGGGCATATTATGTGGAAGGCCTTGGACACAATCTTTTTTATGTAGGGCAATTTTATGATTCAGATCTTGAAGTGGCCTTCAGAAAACATTCGTGCTTTGTTCGTAATATGGATGGTGTAGACTTACTAAAAGGTTGGTGCAGCACAAATTTGTACACAATATTTGTTGATGAAATGCTGAGGTCTTCTCCAATATGTTTATTGTCAAAAGCCTCCAAGAACAAATCATGGTTGTGGCATCGTCGGTTAAAGCACTGTCATCTCAACGACAGAGGCGGAATACGTTGCAATGTCTAGATGTTGTGCTCAAATCCTTTGGATGAGATCTCAGCTAAAAGACTACGACTTTATATTCAATAAAATTCCTCTGTACTGTGATAACAAAAGTGCCATTGCTCTAAGCTGCAACAATGTCCAGCACTCACGGTCTAAGCACATCGACATTCGACACCATTTCATTTGAGAGAAGTGAAAAATGGAGTGGTTGAACTCTACTTCGTGGAAACAAACTATAAACTGGCAGATATCCTCACAAAAGCTTTACCAAGAGAGTGTTTCGAATTTCTACTCCCATGGCTTGGGATGAAGAGTATGACCCCAAAATCTCTCAAACGCCTTCAAGAAGGAGAGGATGAGTCAATGAAGTGTCCTCGTGTATCCTTTGTACATAATTACAAAAAAGGGACTTAGTAAATATTTTAAGTCATTTGGAATTACAAAATGGTTTGTAATTACTTTAGATTGCAACCCGGTTCTCACTCAAAGGAAAGATTGTCGTCTTACAAACAGCTGTTCCTAACAACGGGTAATTAATTTTGCTCGGGCATGGATTACTTTATATCCATGCAATTTAGGATTAATGTATGTTTCAGTGCATTTTTCTTAATTCGGAAGAGAAGTCTTCCTGTTTGATAACCAATAATTTTTCTTAATTGATTCTTCAAATTTATTTGTGTTAACCACGAAGGAAAAAGTGATTTTTGAAAAATCAATCCGGACAATAGACACTTACACAATGACTATAACTCTTCAAAGAAAAAACGTGTCATGATTGAGGGGAGAGTGTTTGTTAAAATTTAATGTCAGGGTGCCGATGGAAAGTGTAACCGGGTCTTGGAGAGACAAAAAGAAGCTATGGAACCAAATCTTTTAGATCTCTCACTTCATCAGCTGAATGTTCACACAAGCGTAACAAGAGACAACTGATACACATCAACACTTCCACTCCGACCACCACCACTACAAAAAACCAACAGGTCATCAAGATTTTGGGAGAAAGTTTAAAGAATAAAATCTAGAATGCATCATTTTGTGATAGACTCAGATATTAGCTACCAACTAAATCAAAGAAGTGAATGATATAAGTATCAAATATCATCGGTAATGCAACATACATCTTGTACATTCTAAGTAGTATGGAATTTGATGTTATGTGTCAGTGTATGAATCTTTCATGAGTTTTTCATTAAACTTAAAAACCAGGTTTTTGAGTTTAACGAAAAAAATCTTTCAAAATTATCATATCTGACACTAACACATACCCTCAAGCGATGAGGGGGAGCATTTGAAATTTTTGATAAGGGGAGAAAATGTGATTAAAATATGTAATGTGATCATATTACTCAAGTGTATTCTCCACCATCATGTGCTAAACAGTTTCGAATACCGATGCACATGTTGAGGGGGAGCTTTTCTGAAATGCAAAAACAATCGGGTACTAAACACTTTGATAGTTATATCATAAGTACCTGATTGAGTTTTTCAACAGTGATTTTATGGCAAGGTGAACTGTACCAAAAGACTGACCATGTATTTACTTTTATCGAAGTTATAAGGATGGTAAGGTTAGGTACTCGTTCCCATGATCCTGCCAGAACCGGAGGGATCTACCCAGGGACAATCCACTAGTTAGTACAGAAGTCCTTAGGTATGATTAAAAGGAGTAAATGTGAGAACAAGGGAATAGTGCCGACTGAGATGGAGCTAGTACTGGAATATACCCAACAAGGTGCTAGTCATGAAGTCTCGGTAAGCACTGAAGGGGTTGAGGAATGAAAAAGAATTGTACAGATAAAGGGTGTAAAGAAAGAAGCCCTCCATACACTTAAGGCAGAAACCGGGTCAATACATATGCTGTCAGAATCACAAGTTGATTGCTGACATTGAAGACGACATCATGGACCCAGTGATGCAATGCACAACCCTTCCCAGCCATTCGAGTTTCTCTTGAAAGAAACTTGTCTCATTTGTCACGGAGACTAAACATGCAATCTACTGTCTCACTCACTCCGAGTAAGTCGGTATTGAAAAGGTGGCAGTCAGCTCCAGCCTTCGATCACTAAAATCAAAGCGCACTTTCGAGTCTAGAGCCAAGAGATCATCAGTTAATCTCGTTAGGACACATTTCCAATTATCTTGTCTCTCACAAACTGTGGAAACAAGGTTATCTTAAGAGTCCTACGCATTATCCTTGTGAGATTGCCAGAACATCCGAGTGATATGAAGGTATTCACAATGAAGATGGAAATCCTGCTAGAGCCTACATCAAACAAGCTCTAAGTAGGTGACTTGTGCGATTCTACAAGAATCAAACTTGTGTCAACTGGAAAGAAACAATGGTGCGATTCTACGTGAATCAAACTTGTTCCAGCATAAGAATTGACGATTATTGAACATTTGACAACCAATCAAAACTATCGAAGTGTTACAAAAACTTTCATAATTATCACATCAATTGATTTTTCAAATTAATTTTCTCTTTATTGCTAACTATTTTATTACATGAACATTTAAAGATGGAGATGGAAATACCCTGTACCAGCAAAGTCAAGTTCATAACCTAATGCTCAGACATGACCTACAGTTGTTATAAAGTTATATAAGATCTCATAAAGGTGTCAAAGCTTCCGCAAACTCTGTTATCATATTCTTCTTCACAAGTGCACAAGATGGCAATAGATTACTAGATGATGAGAGATTATGTTTGGATGATGATCTCAAGAAAGCTCATGATCAAAATCAAAACAATTCAAAGTGAACAAACTCAATTGTTATCTAAAGATCACTACAACAAAGTACTAGATGTAACATGAAGAATCAAAAGACTGCAAGCTGTAAGAGCTTCAGTCTAGTGTTTTCAAGGGTAACCTCCCTTAGGGGGAGATTGTTAGATATAAGTAAAAGACTCGGTCACCCCGTATATTTATTTTTTATAATAGTTCATAGTTTAATAGTTAATCGTATGTCTTTCGGTTTTAAGCCGGGTACTAATACTCGGTATTTTATAAAAACTATATATGCCTCTTCTAACTTTGGAAGAGGCAAGCTAGTCAATTTCATTTCCCTTTTACACATACATTTCTCTCTCTAGAAATATCTCTCTATGTGTTTCTCTCTTTAGAAACTAGCCCAATCACAAGAATCATTACCCGTGTTATGAATTAAACGATCCTACACGAATTAAATTGTTGTTAAATAAAAATCAAGCAACAAATAGATTAAGACTAAGATACAAGTTGCTAGATACTTTTTCCCGATCGTTACCATGATAAAGACACAACTATTTACAACGTCTTGATCATAGATCAAAAGTGTTGATCCCAATCCTTGATCGATTCCTTAGATTGTCTAAGGTTAAATTACCTTGGATAAATCCAAAGTAACTTGTTGTAGAAACTTTGTATGTATACTAAAGTGTATGCGGAATCCACACCTTAATACCTAAAAGAATTATGAATAAAACAGTAATCTTGAACAAACAAAGATATAACCAAACGCTCCAATATTATTAGATTAATAATGCGAGTACTCTTCACTAGTACTAGGGTTTACAACCTTGTAGCTTTTTCTGAATCGACTTGACATGTATGAAAACTTATATGCAAAACTGATATCTCAACTAATTCCCTAGAGCCTCCTTTTATAGACTAAGGAGTCCTAGTCGGCTTACAATACATTCCTAAGATATCTTAATCTTTTCTAAACATAAACGTAATCTTTTAAATAAATACATTATGTATATCTTGTACATAAATATCTCAATACTTATCTTCACAAGTATTCTTGTTCTCCAAATAATCTTTATCTCTTTAATTCGTCTTTATCCTCTTGACAGTAGAAAGTCTTTAAGCAGTTGTAATCAGCAGTTGTAATCTTTTCACCAGCAGCACTAATAAACATAAGCAGTAGTAATATTAGTACTAGCAGTACTAATATATACTCACAGTAGTAACTTGTACTAGCAGTCTTAACATTTACTACTAGCAGCACTAACTACTTAGCTTATATTTTAGTCTTCAACACTGAGCAGTCTTAACTTCAACTAACAACAGTAACTTTATGCTATTAGTAATAAAGTATACTAACAGTAGTAACTAGCAGTGGTAACATTATACTACCAGTACTAACTACTTAGCATAATTTCCATTATGTACCTGAGTAGTAGTAACCTTAAGAATCCTTGAAGTCTTTTAAGTCCCAATAATCCTCCCCTAAACTTGATGTTCATCTTCTGAATCTTCAAGTTTCTTCTTTAAAAGTCTTCAACTTTCTCATGAAGATGCATTCCAACCTTTTATCGACCTTGTTGTTGCTTTTCCATAAGCTTAAGCAGCTGATAATACATCTCATTCAACTAATCAGACTGAAGTTTCTTGTTTAGCATATTGGTGATTGTTATTGGTGTGAGGGTGTATCTCTTTTCAACTAACATAAAGATGTAAACATTTCCAAGCCTTACAAAGTGAACTCCACATGAATCAATCAGCTTCCAAATTTTCACCTTGTATCCTTGTAGATTTCTCTATACATCACTCTTTATGTCTGGTTCAAACATAACCTTCAAATCTCCCCACAACACTCTCTCATGCTCATCTTCAGGCCTTATATCACCATGCTTTATTTTGACTATCTTCCAAAGAATCTGCAAATCTTCTCTGTCAATACCCTGAAGTAGTCTTATCATTGAAGTATATCTCCTGGAAGTTCCATCTGCTCTTATCAATTCATAATGTGCCATCAATCCTTCTTTATGCAGCTTGTAGTCAACTATCACTGGTAATTTAGTAGCAAGTGGTATAACATCAATTGCTATATCATCATCCTTTTTAATTACCAAATACTTTTTCAAGGCATCTTCTTCAACTTCTTCAACTTCATCTGACTCTTTATCTTTCTCCAGTCTTTGTTTCTTTAAAGATTCTTGTTGTTGTTCTTTCCCTGCTCTTTTCCTTCCAAGCATCTTCTTTCTGCTGTCTTTAGTTTTCTCCTCACTACCTTCTGCTTTCTTTAACTTGTTAGATTCTAGTTCATCTTCTGTTCCTTTAGAACTTTCTTCTATTTCCTTCTTACTTTTAACTACCTCAGAATCCATAGGTATAAAAGTATTCACTCTCCTCATCTCATTATCAAACATCTTCTGAATTTCTTCATAGCTCTTGCTCTTCAACTGATTATGCTTGTATCCACCCATGTTTTTAAGATAGGTAGACATTTGATTTGTATCCACCTATGTTTTTAAGCTGACATGTATGGATTTGTATCAGCCACTTTCCATTTCTGTCATCTTATCCTTATGGACAGCCTCATCATCAACCTTTTTTAGGGGGACCACTAGACTAAGGTATCTTTGTATCTCGGCCTCTTTTGACATGCCTAGATGCTTTTGATTCTTTTAACATAGTTTTGACATAACATATCCTTCCATCCATACTTTGATTGTATAAATAAGTAGCCTCCCCTCAATCAATGCTTCAAGAGATAAGAATTTGCTCAACAGTTGTAACTTTGTCTCTCATGTTATCTCAACAGCATTAACTTTTGCTTGGCAGTCATAATTTTCTGCCTAGCAGTATTAACAGAAGTCTAGCAGTATTAACTATGTCTTTAATAATTATACAACAACATGCCTCTATTCATCATAAGCACACTAGAAAAGACTAGATAGATATGTGAGAATTCATGAGGATCCATATGTATGCATAGCCCATGAATAAAAGTTAAAAACTGTGATCCAAGATCATTAACTTTCTCTCAAACATTACTTCAAAGGTGAAGCATTCAACATCAGGTATTCAATATGCTTTACCTGCAGATGTTAGTCCATAGCACAAAAATACAAAATCCAAAGTATTTTTTTCTTGACAGTGTTAAGTATGACTAACAGTTTTAACAAGCAGTCTTAAGTATAACTAGTAGTTTTAATTATACTTAGCAGTACTAATTAAGAAGACTAATAGTATTAATCCTTTGTCATCTTGTTGTGGCTTGCCCTGCACATAAAAATAGGGAAATTAGATTCCTTTGGGGACCCAAGCCATTACTGACTTGGATCTGCCTCGTGCATCAATGTAGTTGTGTCTTTTAAAAGCAAGTGATGCACCATTAGGTTTGGTGGGTCTCCAAACCCAACATGTTAAGGTCTTTACACCATTTACCCCTTTTACCCTGACAGTACTAACTTGTCCTATAAATGACCTAGCAGTATTAACTGTTATAGGCTTGCCAGTATAATAGTGTCTCTTTGCAGTATGCATAGATCTTCTAGTTAATGTTGTTTGCTTATAAAAAGGCCTCTGAGCAGTTGATTGTGCTTGTTTAAAAAAATGTGTCTTTGATTTAGCACTATGAACTACTAAGTTTGAGGGTGAAGCAGTTGTTGTAACTCTTTATACGTGTTAACACGGCCCTAACAATTTAAGTGGTGTCGAGGCCAACTTCTTCTCAACAAAACTATATTGGAGGACATATTCATGTGTACACTAGGGTGTGTATAGTTTTGGCACTCCACTCCTAATAATAAATACAATAAGGAAACTAAATCTTTTAATCTTTATCTTTATTCTTCTTGAGCATATCTTTTAGTATCTTCTGATATCTTCCATCTTTTGTAGAATATACTCCACCAGCTTGAAGAATCTCTTATTGTCGATTTAGGTCCTTTTCCTTTAAGTCCTTCTTGTTTCATTCTTGTTTTGTCTTATCAACTCAAATATAATTCCCAACAATCTTCCCCTAGTTGATAATGACAAAACCAAATAAGCACGAACTTCCCCTGAAGTTAATATACGAATGAAAACTTCCCCTTAAGCTACCAAGGATCTACAAGTTGCAAATCATCAAATCTTCTTCCCCTTTTTGTCAATATCAAATAGGAGACTAAAGTATGCAACTTTGATCTTCACAACTACGAACCACTATCACACTTCTAATCCAGCCTTCAACAACTCAAATTACCCTCCATGACGCGCCTTTAAGATAAATGAACTTGAGCAGTAGAAACTTAAACTAGCAGTAGTAATAATAACTAGCAGTAGTAAAAACCTTCACCTTGATGTAGCATATAAATGGTTAAACATTTTAACATTAAGCTTCCCCTGAAACCCATATGTTAACCATTTCTTGAATCTTCAATTCTGTAGGCTCTATGTAATGATTACTGATGAAGAAAACTAAGTATAACGAACTTGATGCTGAAGTAGAATAACCCAAACTTGTGTCTTATATCTTGCACTATCCACGTGACTTCGAACGTATACCCAAACCGATGTATAGGGAGACCGCAATCTCTTGACAATTTATCCTCATCTTCTATGAGACACATAACCAAAGTGTTAGCAAATGTGAGCATTAAGCACCGTAAGTTAGATCACACACCTTTGCTAGATTTTTCATTTCTTCGTCACAACATGAATGCACGAACAAGTTATCTTCAAAGTGTAACACCCACTTTAAGATATGATAAGAACACAAACCCAAATAATTCCACTTCACCGTCAAATAAGTGATAAACAATCTTCTTCGTAACCACATCTTTAATAGATCCAAAAATACGAGCCTTTTAAACTTTTAAGAACATTAAAACCAAAAATCAAAAAAACTTCTGACCTGTGTGTGTAATTCCAAAAACCAAAAACATGCTTTGTGACTTGATATCAAACAATACTAGCAGCACAAACTGGCTATGTCGGATAGAACTAATAGTAGTAACTGCTTCCAGTAGCAGTATTAACAAACCAAGATGTTAGCGAAACTTTTTCTATCTCAAAACTATCACTAATCAGTTACAAATCAGCATGCTCCTTCCTCCCATATCAATTAGCGACACAAAATCTATCACTAAATTGTCACTAAACTGTTACAAATCTGTCACTAGGCTGTCACTAACTCTGGTCTCCTTCCTCCCATTCAGTTAGTGACACTTTTTTCTGTTGCAAAGCTATTGCTAATGTTGGCAGTACAAAAATAAAGGTAGCAGTACTAAATATTAAAGGAGCAGTACTAACTTTTCTTTGTACACTCGTGACATTATAAACTTCGAATCCAAAGTAGTATAAACAAAACACACTCGAATCCCAATTGACGAGAAAAGCAGTACTAATAAACCATGAACATGTACTCGTACATCCAACAGTACTAACCTTTTCTTGTGCAAACAGTATTAATATATATTGTCATATTCCAATAGCACGTACAGCCAAAGCAGCACACTCTTTAATATTTAATGCAATTTTGATGTCAGATTCGCATGTAAATCGTGTGTTCCAAATCAACCAAATCTTCCAAATCCATATATGTCAGCTTATTATATGAAAAGAGAACGCACGTGAGTAGGATTTGACTTTGACTATATAGATTTGACAAATACGTGTATTCTTTTGTGTCGGCAGTGTTTTCTTCAGTTGTATCTCCACTAATTTTGTCGGATCTCTAATTTGATATCATTAATATTCTATAACCAATTCAATATATTCATGATCGAATTAATTTTTACCAATCACCTTTTCTACGTCAACTGTTGCTTCCAACCACTTTATCAATACAAAATACTATGGATCAATCAATCAATAGAACCGACCAACTCCAAACGAATATCTTCGTCAATCGAAAAATAATGATCTAAAAAGAATAAACCATGTGTAGCACCAGATCATACCATTAAAACCCTTTTAAAAATAATAACTAGCAGCGACATATGATCATCTCAAAATACCATGCATCTTCACTTCATGAACACGACATCAAATCAACCTTGTAACATCCTAGATCGAGAGCCCGTGGCTCTGATACCAATTGTGAAAACCATAACGATCGTTGTAGCTCTAGTTTGATTAGAACTTTAATCTAGGATAATGAAAACATAGGCGGAATATTCAAACATAGAATCAATATTATCATAACAAGGTTTTACCAAACATTCTAAGCCCCAATATTATTTGACCAGAACAATATGGTTACATCAATGAACTGTAACAGGGATCAAGGAAAACCTTGATTACCTTGAGGCTAAAACTACATATGGCGTCTACATCTCTACGCCTGGACACACACACTTTTCTTGGTGTTTACATCTTGACACATTTGACACTATATCTAGGGATCTCTTTATATAGTAGAGTCCATCTAGATTTAGAAGGGAAAACATAATTGTATAAGGAAACTAAATCTTTTAATTCTTTAATAAATTTCATCTTTATCTTCAAGAATCATATCTTTTGGAATCTTTTATCGTTTGTAGAATATCCTCCACCAGCTTGTAGAATTCCATAATGCTAGATTCAGTCCTTATGTTTCATTCTTGTTTTGTCTTATCAACTCAAATGTAATTCCCAACAAGAATGGACACTAATAAGCATACAAAAGCAAGAATTAAGCAAATAAGTATAAGCTAATAGCTAGAAAAAACAAAGAGAAAAAGCTGTTTTAACTATGATTTTGGTTTTTTCAAGTTTTTATAAATGCTAAAATGCTAAATGCAGCCCTAAATATAAGCTAGTAAATGAATCTAAAAACTCTAAGTAAGCTTAGACATATTAAGCTTACAACCTAATGAGCTTATGCAATTAATTTCAAACCTTAAAACACGTTTTATCTTACCTAAATCTGCTAATGAAAACTAGAGTTTGAACTTTGACTTTGATACTTAGAAACTGACAGATTGTGACTCAAACTTAAAAGACACATGCTTACTTAACCCAAAACTTTTCTACTGCATTATGACCATAAACTAACATGAGATTGGCACCAAATAGCACCTCATCAAAATCTTAATCAAATAAGCTGGTATGACAAGAATATAAACACACAGATTCAAATCATTATAAACATAAACCTCAAACTTGAGTTTTAAACTTTAGAAACTTGAATAAACTGATTTTTGATCTTAATTTAGGCTATTTAAAATTGATTAAAAGGTAAAGAGCAAACCAGCAGTACTAACTCAAGTTAGTACTGCTAGTGCCAACAACCTCTTAAGTAATGAGAAAACCATTTTAAACCTAAAAACATATTATTAAAAGCAATAAAACTTAAAATAGATTAAGATCTTAGTATTTGAAGAACTTTTAAGCAATATTCAACCATAATTAAGCACTATTTAATAAGCTAACTTACTATGCATATTTTTGGCTTTTCTAAAACTGTTTTTATGAAAACTTGACTAAAACTTAAAACAGATTATGAAATACTTAAAACTAGAACAAATTAGCTAAATGAAGTCAGAATAAGCACAATCAAAGCAGGTTTAAGCACAAATAAGAAGAGTTTAAGCAAAACAGTAAGATAAGCTTAAATGTAAAATGGACAATTGTACCTTGATCCCAGCTCAAACAGGGATCAAATTAGCTTTTACAAGCTTAGATCTACAAGCTCCAGCTTATCAAAGATAAGCTGGTATTATCCATAAGCCCATCCATGTTTGGCTTATCTTCGAAATAAGTTGTGGTAATTTAAGGGTGGAATAAGGTGAAGTATCAATTTAGTTAAGCTTTTGAAGGCTTAACTGAATAGAGAGCTTATTAAGTGATATCACAAAACATTATAAGCTTAAATTTGCATAAAAAGTGAGATAGATTTCAGAACACAAGATTAAAAAGTAAAATTGAAATTTTATTAATAAGAAAAAGTTACAAGGCTTGAAAAGAAAATACAATAAGCAAAACGTTTACAATAAGCTACTGAAACTAAAAATAAGCTAAAAACTATTATACCTTGACAGCGAGTAGCACTAAGATCATTGGCAGTATTAACATACGAGCAGTACTAATAATCACGAATAGTATTAATACCTTATCAATATTAGCAGCTTTAAGTATTTATGGGAACCAAATATAAATCCTAAAGATTAGGACTTGCTTATCATAACAACTCCCAAAAATATATCAATCACGAATTAACTACCAAATATACAGGAGGTTTTTATGTGAGTCAATCCCTAAAAATCTGCAAACCAAACTTGTATCCTGCCAAAAACTACGTATCTATATTCCATATCATGTTGCTTTCCAAAATCTTCTCAACACAAACGCATCTCTCTTTCAGAAACACGAACCAGAAACACAACCTTAAAACCTTAAGCTTAAAAAACCTGTTGTCATAGATACATGCCCATCTGCTGTTTCTTTTCATCGCTAGCAGTATTAACTCACTCCATTTACCCTGGCAGTAGTAATACTCAAAACTAGCAGTACTAATGAATTTAAGCAGTACTAGGTTGTTAACGACCAGTACTAACTTGTACTTGCCAAAACCATCACGAGGAGTATCAAAACCTTCGCCTTAAACGAACATCAAACTGCTAAGGATACCTTTTTTAAGTATCCAGACGACACTTGTATAGCGTCACAAAACTGTCACAAATTAGCATTCTTAACTCCAAACTTCAAAGCAGAAACACGACACCTTTTTCATCATAAACTCGACCATAATAACACCTTGTAAGATCCTAGATCATGAGCCACGAGGCTCTGATACCAATTGTGGAAACCTAAAACACGTGATAGGTTCTTTGATCGTTTAAGCTCCTGTTTGTTTAGAACATGATCTAGGATGAATTAATAACAAAGGCAGAATATTCAAACATTGAATCATTGTTATTAATACAAGGTTTTTCATCATCATCACCTAAGATACATGACTACTACAAGCCCTAATCTTACCTGATTAATGGTAAGACGGTTACATCAACATGAATCATAAGATCCTTGGGGCTACACCACCATGCTAGCATCTATCTCTTCTTGTGGGACGTGTAAACCCACACACACAACACGTTTTACACCTTTGGTGCAAACACACTTTTTGGCACACTAAAACTTTATGCCTGGACCTCCTTTTATAGTATAAGAAGGTTAAGGTTTACATGGAAACTAATAAAAGATATTAAATAAGTAAATCATAATGATTATAATGTTTCAAAAGGTTTTGATGCAGGAAAATTTTAGTACTTGGTCTCAAGTATTGGAATGCTTAATCCTTAAATGTCTATATCTCTTTATGTTTTTGTAAAAGTTTTGTAAAGGTTTAATACTGTTAGTTTTCTCAAATAATATTGCTAAGTATAATTAAAACTGCCTGTTATACTTAAGACTGCTTGTTAAAACTGTTAGTCATACTTAACACTATCAATAAGAAAATACTTTAGTATCTTTTATTTATTTGACTATGGACTAACATCTGCAGGTAAAGCATATTGAATATCTGATGTTGAATGCTTCACCTTTGAAGAAATGTTTGAGAGAAAGTTAATGATCTTGGATCACAGTTTTTAACTTTTATTCATGGGTTATGCATAAATATGGATCCTCATGAATTCCCACATGTCTATCTAGTCCCTTTCGAGTGTGCTTGTAAATGAATAGAAGCATGTTGTTAGTATAATTAATTGAAGACATAGTTAATATTGGTAAGCATAAAAATTACTACACCAGGCAAAATTTATGCTGTTTAGCATACTTTGGTGCCCAAAAAGTTACAACTGTTGAGCAAATTTTTATCTCTTTGAAGCATTGTTTGAGGGAGGTTCTATATGTCAATATGCAGTCAAGTGATGGATGAAGGATAATTTTTATATCAAAAGTATGTAAAAAGAATCAAAAGTATCTATGCCAAGTCAATAGAGGTCGGGACACCAAGAACCTCAGTCTATTGGTCCCCCTGAAAAAGGTTGTGATGAGGCTTCCATGAAGGAGTTGGGGTGAACATAATGGAAAAAGGGCTGCCAACTTACTGCTTCTAGCTTAAGAAGCAGAAGCAAGGACAGTGGTAACATCAAATAAGACCCAATCCATGGCAACACTTAATGAATTAACTCCTTAGGGAATTAATTCAGGTAGTGGTCCCAGGTGCCAAGATACCATATTAGGGGATGTAAATGCTCAAACTAGGTTTGAGATTACATCTAAACAGTCTAATGATCTACCTCTCTCAAGAGGTTACACACTTGGAAGTGGCGAGGACAATATGAAACAATTAGAATTGATGGAACTTTGTACACAACTGTCATATAAAAACAAAAAGAGTGTCTTGGTGAGCCAAAAAGAAATGAGAAATTAAGTGAGCTTAAAAATAGAAAGAGAGATGTGTGCATAAAAACAGAAATGAGTGATTATGTAAGCAAAAATAATTGAGAGATAATGTGAGCATAAAAACAAAAAGAGAGCTTGTGAGAATCAAATTTGATGATAAAAATTGATTTTTGGATTGATATTTGGGTAATTACTGGTGTTTTTGAATTGATGCTCTAAGCATATAATTTATACTGCTGTTATACTTTAATGCTGTTAACTTATGTTGATGTTTGTTGTGGGTCAGTTAATGTTGTTAGGCCATATGTTAAATGCTGCCAAGTTCAAGTTCCTGCTGCTGAGGTGAATTTATAAATCTTTGATTAGTTTCAATTACTTCCTTAAATGATTTTATACATTCAAACACTCTCTAAACATAACCCTAACTCAAACTATTCATCATTGAGATCATCAAAATCATCATTTATGTCCAAGCCCTAAGTTTTGCTGAAACCAACAATGTGGATGGCGTTTCTTGTGGAAAAACCAGTAGAAAGTATGGGTTTGCAGAGATTATTGATTTCTTGAAAAGCAAGTCCAATCATTATTCCCCCCCCCCTTTAACATCAATCCAATCATCTACACATCCTTATTGAACAATTTATGGGGCAATTACTGCCAAGGTACAGACAGTTAATAGAGTGCGTCAGTTACAAGCCCTAATTGATAAAAAAAAGGTATCGTTTACAGATCAAGCCATTAGGAGAGATCTTTACTGAATGATGCAGAAGGTACTGATTGTCAGCAACTGTTACTATTTTTTTTGAAGACTTGGCACGTATTGGGTATGAAAAAGCCTTCTCAAAAGCTTAACTTTTTCAAAAAGCCTTTTTCTCTCCCACAGTGGAAGTATTTCATGGTCACACTAATACACAATGCCTTAGTGCTAAAACCACTGCATGGAATGAATTCAGTAAGTACAATGGCTTTCTTTGATCATATGGTTTGGGCAACAAATCAGAAGTTTAATCTGTCTAAGTACATTTTTGATGCTATGGTGAAACACTTAGATAGAGGGATCAAATTCTTGATGTATCCACGTTTTCTACAAGTTTTCATTAATCAACAACTTGGAGATATGTCAACTCATAAGAAGATCTTTGTTAATCCCTTTCACACAAAGAAAGTTTTTGCTAATATGAAGAGACCTGGTAAGGATTTTTCTAGGAGAATAACACCCTTATTTGATACTATGATGGTTCAACCTTCTGAAGAAGTGGGTGAGGATTCAGATCATCCAACTGATTCTACTCAAGTACCCATTCTTGATCAACCATCTACATCCTCTAAACCCAAGAAGAAACAACCATCTAAGAAGACTCAGAGACAGGAGGCAGAGGTTTCTCAAGATGAGACAGAGCATGAGGAAAGTGTACCCACACCTTCCAATGATCCACAACCTAGTGGTGAGGATAGCATGCAACTAACTGATTTGATGGTTTTATGTACCAAATTGCAAACACAGGTTCTTGATTTAGAAAAAGCAAAGGATGCTCAAGCAAAGGAGATTGCTGCTTTGAAGAAGAGGGTCCAGAAGTTGGAAAGGAAGAAGACTTCAAGAACTACAGGTTTGAAGAGACTCAAGAAAGTTGGTATGTCTAGGAGAGTTGAGTCCTCTGAAGATCAGGAGAGTTTGGGTGTTCATGAAGATGCATCCAAACAGGGGAGGAGTATTGCAGATATGATGTTGAAAAGAGGTAACTTTAGTTGATGAAACTCAAGAAAGACAGGATGATGAATTGATGTTTGATACTGGAGTTTTGGATACTGATGAGATGCCTGTAGAAGCAAAAGTTGATGAGAAAGATGAATAAAGTACTAAGCTTGATGATTGTACTGCTGGTGAAGTCAGTTACTACTGACTAGTTTTGAAGATAGTGGTTTCTCCTACAAACTATGATGTAAATCACTTTGGCTCAGACACTTATTTAGATCAAAGCAGCTAAGCCTAAAGTTGTTACTACTGCCGCTACAACAACAACAACTACAAGACCCAAAGCTAAAGGGGTAGTAGTACAGGAGCCAAGTGAGTTTAGAGTTCCATAAGAGGCACAACCTTAAATTTCAAAAGACAAAGGAAAAGGTATTATGATTGAGCCTGAAGTTCCTTTAAAAAGAAAAGATCAAATTGCTCTTGATGAACAAATTGCAAGATATATTCAAGCTAAGTTGGATGCTGAATTAATAGAAGAACAAAAACAAGCAAGGAAACAAGAAGAAGAAGCTAACATAGCATTGATTGAGTCATGGGAAAATACACAAGCTATGATGGAGGCTGATAGATTGCTGGTTGAAAGACTTCAATCAAAAGAAAGAGAGGAATTGACAGATGATGAAAAAGGAAAACTATTTATGGAACTAATGGAGAAAAGAAGAAAACATTTTGCTGCACTTAGAGCACAAGAAAAGAGAAACAGACCTCCTACTAAGGCACAAAAGAGAACTCAAATGTCTACCTATCTTAAGCACATGGGTGGATACACATACAAACAGCTGAAGGAAAAGAGTTTTGATGAAATTCAAAGGTTGTTTGACAAGGAAATGAAGAGGGTAAATACCTTTGTGGCTATGGGTTCTGAGGTACAGGAAAGCAAAGAAGAGAAGGTAGAAGGTAGTGAGGAAACAGCTAAAGGCAGCAGAAAGAAGATGCTTGGAAGGAAAAGAGCAGGAAAAGAACAACAGCAAGAATCCTCAAAGAAACAAAGAATGAAGGAAGACAAAGAGTCAGATGAAGTTGATGAAGCTAGTGAAGATGATGAAGGTGAGTTAATGAAGCATTTGGTGATTAAAAAGGATGAAGATATAGCAATTGATGCTATACCACTTGCTACGAAACTACCAATTTTAATGATACAAGCTTCAAACAGAAGGTTTTTTGGTACATTATAAGTTGATGAGAGCAGATGAAGTTCCAAGAGATACCCTTTAATGTAAGGATGCTAACAAGGAAAGACCAGAGAGACTTGGAGGCTCCTTTGGAAGATAGTAAAAGACAAGTATAATGATACAAGGTCTGAAGAAGAATTTGAAAGAGTGTTATGTGGAGATTTGAAAGTCACTTTTGACCAGACAAAAGGATGCTGTATGAGAATTTTACAAGGATACGATGGAGACCATTTTTGCTGTTGAGGACTCCTCTATTTATAGTGATGCAAGGAAGGATCTAGAGACTGAGGAGGAGCGTCCTATTCTTCAATCATAGCCCTTCAATCTTAACCGCCTCATAATCATCATCTTTTGAGCTGTTGGATCATTAACACGCACCATTAGCCAATCATTAACACATGGAGGATGTCAGATGTGTCAGGATTGTACTTCTAGAAGGATGGGAGAGCGTGTATGTGGATTGATTTTACCCTGCTATTTCGTTTGAGGTGAAAATGAAAATGAAGGGAAAAGGGGTAAAGGGATCAACAGTAAACTTTGACTGTTTGACCCGTGTTTTATAAAAGTGTGTTGACCCGTTTTTTTTGGACTTGGGCTTGGTTTATGGTTTTGGGCCTGGATTTTGATTTAATGGAAATGGGTTTTGGTTAAATGGGTTAAGGCATTTTGGTTTTAGGTTTAGTGACTATAATATCTTAATGGGCTGACCCAGCCCATTAAAATGGGTATGGGTTGGCCCATTAAAGATAAATATGCCTTCGGCTTTGTTTTCTTGCACTCTTTCCATTCTCGTGCTCGGTTTTGTCCGTTTTGCTTCGTTTTTTGTCCTTTTATTTAATATACGTACCTGCAAGACACAAATCACAAAATACACATATACAATGCACTTTAATATCATTTTCGTTCATTATTGGTCTTTTTAGCTCGTTTTATTAGGTAATAGGTATGTGTATTTAAGCACATACCAAAATCCCTCATACTAAGCTATTGCCGTGTCCTCACACAATGTCATAAACACACTTAGAAAACCTAAAATTTCCAACCCCCTTAGACTAATTACCTCAAAAAGTAGCTAAGTGTTCATCTAAAGGGATTAAGAAATCACTAGTTTTGAAAAGCCCCCCATTTTACCAATTTTATGCATTTATTATATATGTTATATCATAACTTCACGGAGCACTAAAAGGATAAATTCATCGTCCTTGACTTTTCACCTGCCCCAAACCAAGCTTAAAAACGAAATCATTGTTAAATACAAGTTAAGATTCTAACACTACTCATAAATGCTAATTCTGTATGCATAGCTACTTGCCGCTCCCTTATTCCTAAGTCCTCTAAAGGTTTTATTTTTATTATTGGTGACAACTAAGTTAAATTCTTATTCATATAAAGTAAACACGGTTTAGACCACAATTAGTTTGAAATCCTTTCCTAAAGAGACGATATGGTGAGAATAAGGTCCGCATTAAGGTTCTAATTTCGCACGATTTAGGGGTTATCCTTTTTAGATAACCCCAGAGTTGAAATTTGGCTTTGTTATTATTATTACCTCCACCCTTTAAACGACTACCACATCGGTTATGAGCCGGCAAGAGGTAGTGGTCTTATTTCGGCTTCGGTTTATTACATAATTATTATTATTATAGCCAAATTTCTAGTCCTGTTGTCTTTTAACTACCTAGACAATGGTAGCGAGCCGTCAGGAATCGGTAGCCTATTTTCTCACAACACTAACAAAACCTCGATGTGTACCTTACTTTCACCAGAAGGAATCTCTACGAAGTGATTTAAACTAAGAATCGCAAAAATCTAAAGTAACTTTATTTATTCAACAATTATATAACGTTTATTAAGCAGATAGGAGCAAAAAGCCACAATTAACCTCTATGAGCTTTAAAGAGATCCAACTACTCTATGTTAAGCATCTAACTTATATAAAACTCTATCATTTTTTGTTCTTTGCAAATTTTAAAATCTTTAATAAAAAGATCAGTGAATGCTTAGTCTAATAAAACAAGCTTTGCATATTTAAAGTCTATCATGGAAACTTGAAAACTCTTGGCTTTTTCGAGCTAGAATTCGCGTTTTAAAGCTTCTTGTATAAAAGACTAGCAAAAACTTAAATTTATATAAGTTAAGGGGCAAGTTAGAGCGCAACATGCTCGATCAAGTCAAAATTTATTTCTTAAAAAGACAAAACTACGTGTCTAAACACTTAATTTTTTTTAATTTTGGCATATTTTTGCTATTTTTGGTGGAAAAACGGGGTTACGCGAAGACAAGGCAAATGCAAGTAAGATCAAATTGAAAGACCCCCCCATACTAGAACTATACATTGTCCTCAATGTGAGACTGTCACCCCCATACTAATTTCAAGGCATAATCCAAATATTAAGGGGTCTCTACGCAAATCTAAAGCCGTTTATTAATTATGCTAATAGATAAACATTAGTCAATAAGATCTAGGATATCGGATTCCCATAAATAAGCATGCGAAGGATAGAAGATCGAGTGAACGATGGACAAAACCACGAGCACGAGAGTCTTTAAAATCCGGGCAATCTTGGACATAAAACACAAAACACGAAACACGAGAAAGAAAGATGCGAGCCTCCTCACATTACACTTATTAATTAACATACTACTACTAAGGATAAGCATGGGTTACCACCCACGAAGCGCTTATTTTTGTTAACCGAGTCACGAGCCTGACTCGACCCTAAATTTAATGGTCCATGGGGAAAGTTTGGAGATCCAGGATAACCATCGGTGGTATGTCCCCTCCAAAATAGTGTTTGAGTCTATGACCATTCACCTTAAAATTTGGTCTGTCGGTTTGAGATAACTCGATGGTTCCATAAGGGAAAACTTAAGCAATAGTGAACGGTCTGGTCCAACAGGTTTTGAGCTTTCTCGAGAAAATCTTTAATCGAAAATTGAAGAGAAGAACCTGATCACCAACGTTAAAAACGCGGTTCTTAATCTTGGAGTCATGAATTTTCTTTGTTTTCTCTTTGTAGATTAAAGAGTTCTCGTAAGCTTGATCCCGGAGTTCATTTAATTCATTCATTTGAACTTTTCAGTGATCACCCGCGGTCTTTAGGTCAAAATTACAATGTTTTAAGGCCCAATAGGCCTTGTGTTCAAGTTTGATAGGAAGATGACAAGCCTTTTTGTACACGAGCTTATAAGGAGTGCACCCGATGGGTGTTTTGAAAGCGGTACGGAAGGCCCATAATGCATCATCTAACTTATCTGACCATAGCACGGTTTTCACCTATGGTCCTTTTTAAAATACGTTTCAAACCACGATTTGAAACCTCCACTTGTACACTCGTTTGTGGATGATACGCGGTAGAAAGACGGTGGGTAACTCCATACTTAAGCATGACTTTTGCGAATTGGTCATTACAAAAATGGGTACCGCGATCACTAATTATAACACAAGGAGTTCCAAATCGGGCAAAAAGAGATTTCAAAATTTTAACAACGACTCGGGCTTCATTAATGGGGAGCGCTTTTGCTTCAACCCAATTAGACAAGTAGTCGACGGCCACGAGAATGTATCTGTTCCCTCGAGAAGACGGGAACAGTCCCATAAAATCGATGTCCCACACGTCAAAGATCTCGCAAACTTAAATTGTATTTTGAGGTATTTTGTATTTTTATGAGATTTTGCCTTGACGTTGACATGAGTCACATGACTTTACCATGTCGTAGGCATCGCGGTAAATCGTCGGCTAATATAAACCGGAATCGAAGACTTTCTTAGCAGTGTAGTTCGCACCATGATGTCCCCCGGTAGGTCCATTATGGCAAGCCGTGAGGATATCAACGGCTTCTTGGCCATGAACACATCGTCTAATCACTTGATCCACACAAGTCTTAAACAAGTAGGGGTCATCCCAAAAATAATGCTTAACGTCCTTAAAGAATTTTTTCTTTTGTTGGGACGGCATCCCTTTCACTACAAAATTTCCCGCATGGTAATTTGCAATGTTGGCAAACCACGGGGTATTAGAATCATCATGAAAAGATATTATTCCAAGGGTCTCGAGAGGAAATGTTTCGGTAATTTCCTTTTTCTTGAGATCACCTTGATGAGGGTTCTCTAATCTCGACAAATGATCGGCCGCGAGATTCTCCGCTCCTTTTTTATCACGAATAATGACATCAAATTATTGGAGTAGGAGAATCCAGTA
Organism: Tanacetum coccineum; assembly: GCA_026074375.1. Classification (NCBI taxonomy): domain Eukaryota; kingdom Viridiplantae; phylum Streptophyta; class Magnoliopsida; order Asterales; family Asteraceae; genus Tanacetum; species Tanacetum coccineum. The sequence goes on along the minus strand of BQNB010022491.1, from coordinate 8,328 downwards.
GAGCAATCTCGGCTTAGCATCTTTCTTAGCAAGAAGATACTTAAGAGCCGAGTGGTCCGTATACACTATGGTCTTTGATAAGAATAAGTAAGGCCGAAATTTCTCGAAAGCATACACCACGACTAATAATTCTTTTTCTGTAGTCGTGTAATGTGCTTGAGCATCCATCATGGTCTTACTTGCATAGTGTATAGGCTAAAATGTTTGGTCTTACGTTGCCCCAAGACTGCACCTACTGCATAATCACTAGCGTCGCACATAATTTCAAATGGTAGGTCCCAATCAGGGGCAACTAAAATTGGGGCTTCGATTAACTTCTTTTTAAGTATATTAAACGCTTTAATACATTCTTTCGAGAAAACAAACGGGGTTTCTTTTTCAAGAAGATGGGTCTTCGGCCGGGCGATTTTAGAAGAATCTTGAATAAATCGATGATAAAACCCGGCGTGACCTAAAAAACTTTAAACGCCTTTGACGGAAGTCGGATGAAGGAGTTTAGCTATAACATCAACTTTAGCTTTGTCGACCTCAATCCTAGACTTTGAAATCTTATGTCCTAGAACAATGCCTTCTTTTACCATAAAATGGCATTTCTCCTAATTTAGAACTAAATTAATGTCTTCGCACCATTTAAGCATTTTGTCTAAATGGGAGAGGCATGAGGAGAAAGAATCCCCAAAGACCGAGAAATCGTCCATAAAGACCTCCATTGTTTCCTCGATCATGTCATGGAAAATGGCCATCATGCACCTTTGGAACGTGCTCGGAGCATTACATAAACCAAAAGGCATACGTCGGTAAGCAAACATGCCATAAGGGCAAGTGAAGGTAGTCTTCTCTTGGTCTTGTGGGTCAATAGGAATTTGAAAATATCTAGAAAATACATCTAAAAAGCAATAGTATTCATTTCCCGCGAGTCTTTCGAGCATTTGATCCATAAATGGCAACGAGAAATGGTCTTTACGAGTCACATCATTAAGCTTTCGGTAATCTATACAAACACGCCATCCGGTAACTAGTCTTGTAGGAATCAACTCATTATCTTCATTTTCAACTACAGTCATACCACCCTTTTTAGGCACACAATGAACGGGACTCACCCACGGACTATCGGAGATAGGGTAAATCAATCCGGCATCAAGGAGTTTGATAACGTCCTTTTTGATAACCTCATGAATTTTCGGATTCACCCTTATTTGATGTTGAACCGCCAGTTTGAAGTCCTCTTCCATTAAGATCTTATGAGTACAAAAACTAGGGTCGATACCCTTAATGTCGGAGATTTTCCATGGGATAACCCGTTTGTGTGACTTAAGAACCTTTAAAAGGGCGGCCTTTTCTTCATCTTTTAACTCTTTAGAAATTATGACGGGTAATTTATCGGTTCCTTCTAAAAACGCGTATTCAAGGTGAGACGGTAAATCCTTGAGCTCAAGCTCCGGAGGATCATCAATAGAAGATTTAATCGTTTTAATTCCCTCAAAATGAAGTTCTTTTAGAGGGAGAGGAGATGAAGGATCATCATTTAATAACTTCTTGAGTAGAAGAAGGTCTCCCTCCGAATCAAAGTCAGCATCATTAATTCCCGGTGGAATTGAATCATTTGTAAGACAAGCTTCGATTTCTTCTAAAATAAAATCATCCCCTTCAAAAGGAGTGAGAGAGGGGAAAGAAGTAGAAAGGATAGCCACTCGTAGAACTATTCGAAAATCCGAGCAATTCTTGAGCATACTCCTCACATGAAACGTCGATGACATCGATTCGATTAACCGATTTATCATTATTGTAGGAGTATCTCGAAGTTTGACCAACTTTAAAGGTTATGGCTTCATCATCAACTCGGAGAATTAATTCTTCACCATAAACATCAATCAAAGCACGTGCTGTCCTCAAAAAGGGTCTCCCGAGAATTAAGGGAACCCGAGGATCAACAACATAATCAACGACTACGAAGTCGGCCAGAAAATGGAACTTTCCTACTTTTACAAAGACATCTTCGGCAATACCGGATGGACTAGTAGTCGATCGGTCTTCAAGTTCAAGAATCGTTCGAGTAGGAGTAAGTTCGGGGAGTGAGAGCTTCTTCCATATAGAAAGAGGCATCAAGTTGATGCTTGCACCAAGATCGGCCAAGCCTAAGCATTTAACTATCTTCGGAAAATCGCATGGAATAAGAAACTTGTCGGGGTCTCTAAGTTTTTCGGTCAACTTTTTTAGGATAACCGTCGAACAATTCTCATTCACCGATGTTTTATCTAAGTCAAACAATTTTTCTTTCTTATTAAGGAGACTTTTAAACATTGAAGTAAATTTCGGCATATGTAGAAGAGCATCCGCGAAACTGAGCTCGAAATGTAATTCCCTAAAGATTTTAACAAATTTTGAAGCTTGGTTATCATCTTTTTCATGGAGCTTTTGCTTGTTAGCTATTGAAGGATAAGGTATAAACAGTTTAGGCTTAGGAGCAACAACGGGTTCATTAAGTGGAGCTTGAATTTGGACTACCAAAGGTTGGATGTTTTTGGTACTCGGTTGCACCGTATCCTTTGTCACTTTGGGTTCCCGTTCAACCACCTTGGGAAGAGGAGAGAAAGGAGGTGGAATTGGAGGTCCATCGTAAGAAATACTGCTTCGGGTGGTGATTGCTTTCAAGTCATCTCTCGGGTTAGCAACGGTGTTGCTAGGAAGTGAACCCGAGCCCGAAGAAGAAGCGGTATTTATTTGAAAAAAACTACTCATCATGTTCTTAATATCATTTGTTAACTCATTATTTAATTCATTCATGAACGCATTCTTCTATCTAGTCAACGTAGTATCCATCTCTTTCTTTAATTCCGTCCTCATATTGCTTATTTGATTTTGCATTATTCTCATATTAACGTCATTTTTCCTCGGTTTTGATTATAACCTCGATTTTGATTGAAACGGTTTTGATTATTTTGCACGGGAGGAAAACCAGGAGGTCCCATTTGATTGCTAGCATGATAATTCGGGTCTCCTGAGGACGATATCCTTGATTCTGATTATAGGTTGCTGCGGTGGCAGAAGCATTAAAAGTGTTGCCATCGGCGGCAAGATGCTCATAGTAGGGATGCGGTCCCCCACAACTCACAACTTTCAGAAATTGATTTGACGATCTCTGACGGTGAAGTCTTAACATGACGAAGCATAGCATTAACGACATCAGTAAGAGCGACCATCTCCGATAGACATGCCGTGGTAGAAGAAGAAGTATTATCACTCACTTTGGAAACAACTGGTTTGTTTCGTGAAGTGCGAACTTTTGACTTATTTTTGATAATTGTCAAAGCATCTCGAGGAGTTTTAGTCAAAAGATTACTACCGGCGGCGGCATTCAAGGAATCTTGATCGGTTGGGTTCAAAGCATTATAGAAAGTATCATGTTGATGTAATTCCGTAAAACCGTGATGTGGGCATACACGAAGGAGATCCTTGAAACGGTCCCATGCCTCACTAAACGTTTCCTCAAACTTTGGTTGAAAGTTTGTGATTTCATTTCGGAGATTTGTAGTTTTGGAATGAGGAAAGAATTGGTTAATAAACTTGGAGATAAGATCTTCCCAAGTAAGAATAGAATGAGGGGGTTCTTTTTCGAGCCAAATCCTGGTTGCCCCCTCGATAGAAAATGGAAAAAGCATAAGCTTAATCGACAAATTAGGCACATCTTTATACTTAATTGTGGAAGTAATCTTGTTCAACCAATGAATGTGAGCATGAGGATCTTCTTTCTCAAATCCGTAATATTGTTTTGAAGTTACGAGATTTAGAAGTCCGTGTTTAAGCTCAAATTCTCTGCGAAAATAGAAGGAATAACGATATCATCTCCGTAACCCTCGGTGGGTGGTTGGAGTAATTCCGCCATAGTACGTTGATCGGCCATCGTCACTACGAAAGTTTCTTCAAGAGAAAACGGTTCGTCTCTTTGCTTGGAACGTCTACGATTATGACGTTTCGGAGTCGTGGAAGATTCGACAATTAAATTCGATTAAGAGCGGGTGCGCATGCACTAAAAATAAGAAAAATATTTTTGTTACCTAAAATCGAACAAGTGTAAGGTAGCTCTTTAGAAAACGCACAAAGAAGCGGAGGAGCGGGTAAGCGCGAAGCATTTTAAAAACCATCTCCTTTCTGGTCGAAGTTCGTAGGATCAACTTTCCTTAAACTTCTCTTAAAGTATGTAATCTAAAAGTGAGCAAATTTCACAAGTGACACAACGGTTGTTTTTGTTGTTTTGTAATTTTTTTGGTTTTTTAAATACTTTAGGAAAAGTATTTTTGGTTTTTTCTAATAAAGCTACGAAAATAAATCGAGAAAAATAAAATATTTTTGTATTTTTATTAGTTTTATATAAAAGAAAATATCAAAACGATAACTTCACGAGGAGGGGTCTTCAAAACACTAATCTTCAAACTTCAACGCGATATTCGATACACACCTCCCCGGCAGTGGCGCCAAAAACTGATTAAGGGTTTAATAGCATAATATATATATATATATATATATATATATATCGGCAGCGGCGCCAAAAATTGATTACGGGTTTAATAGCATATATAAGATATAATATATATATAACTAAAATACCAATTATCAAATAATATAAGAAGTAGGTATTCCGTTAAGAAATGAAAATCAATTTAGGAAAAGTGATGACCAAATCTTCCCGAGTCGTATCCCGACGAACCGTGAATTGAGAATCGGTTAAGTTCGTGATCACGTGTTTGAATAATCAAATTTTGATTTGGATTCTATTTCTACTAACAAAATGCAAAAACAAATAAAGGAAAGCTAAAAACAAAAGCAATTAAGATTTAAGCACGAAAACGATAACGGGAAATTAAAAACGCGACAAGTAAGCAAGTAAATCAAATTTTAACCCTACAAACTCAAATTTAATTTCTAAAAATCCTAAATGACTAAAAATAATTTTAGAAAAAAGAATTATATTTTTTATTTATTTATTATGAATTAAAAACACTTTTAATCTAAATTAAACATAAAATATTAAACTAATTATAAAAAATCTAGAAAAATCACTGAAAATATTTAAGACTAAAACTAATGAAGGAAAAATAAAACATGCAAATAAGCCCTACGGATAAGCAGTGATAATAAGCTAATATGCTTATTAAGCTAAACTGAAATTAACCCTTAAAACCAAAATGCCCCAAGGGTCTAACAGAAAAGACCCAAGGGCGCAGATGGTAGTGAGTGTGTGTGTTAAGTTGTGCTATAAGAAAGGGGGAGGTCACAGGTTCGACCCTTGTGGCTTCCCTTTTTGATTTTTTTTCTTTTTGAATAAGCTAAAGACCTAAAAAGTGACATTTTTAACCTATTTGAACCTATGATTTAATCCCAAACTGTTTGGCTTATTAAGACACAATAAGCTAAAGAAAAACTCAAATAAGCTTAAACAGACCAACTTCCAGACCAATTAAGCAGTTATGATAAAAAAAAAATAAGCAAACAAGATCAGTTGGAAAAGTACTTAAAAGCTTGAAAACATGGGACACCTTAAAGAGACTCTAGACAGATTTTAAGCTAACTTTTAGACTCAATAAGCTCTTAGAAACAAATTAACTGAAAACAGAATATACACTAAACCTAATAAGCTCTAAATGACTCAAAATAAGCAAATATTTTAAACTCAAAAGCACTAAAAAGCTTAAAAGACATCAGACATAAAACAAACAGATTCTATGGACATTAGACCAACTTTGAGCTAAGATTAGAACAAATAAGCAATAGGAATAAGCTAACAAGCCAAAACAGATTAAGAATTGACACTAATAAGCATACAAAAGCAAGAATTAAGCAAATAAGTATAAGTTAAGAGCTAGAAATAGCAAAGAGAAAAAGTTGTTTTAACTATGATTTTGGTTTTTTCAAGTTTTTATAAATGCTAAAATGCTAAATGCAGCCCTAATTATAAGCTAGTAAATGAATCTAAAAACTCTAAATAAGCTTAGACAGATAAGCTTACAACCTAATGAGCTTATGCAATTAATGTCAAACCTTAAAACAAGTTTTATCTTACCTAAATCTGCTAATGAAAACTGGAGTTTGAACTTTGACTTTGATACTTAGAAACTGACAGATTGTGACTCAAAACTAAAAGACACATGCTCACTTAACCCAAAACTTTTCTACTACATTATGACCATAAACTAACATGAGATTGGCACCAAATATCACCTCATCAAAATCTTAATCAAATAAGCTGGTATGACAAGAATATGAACACACAGATTCAAATCATTATAAACTTAAACCTCAAATTTGAGTTTTAAACTTTAGAAACTTGAATAAACTAATTTTTGAGCTTAATTTAGGCTATTCAAAATTGATTAAAAGGTAAAGAGAAAACTAGCAGTACTAACTCAAGTTAGTACTGCTAGTGCCAAACACCCCTTAAGTAATGAGAAAACCATTTTAAACCTAAAAACATATTATTAAAAGCAATAAAACTTAAAACAGATTAAGATCTTAGTATTTGAAGAACTTTTAAGCAATATTCAACCATAATTAAGCATTATTTAATAAGCTAACTTACTATGCATATTTTTGGCTTTTCTAAAATTGTTTTTATGAAAACTTGACTAAAACATAAAACAGATTATGAAATACTTAAAACTAGAACAAATTAGCTAAATGAAGACAGAATAAGCACAATTAAAGCAGGTTTAAGCACAAATAAGAAGAGTTTAAGCAAAACAGTAAGATAAGCTTAAATGTGTAATGGAGAATTGTACCTTGATCCCAGCTCAAACAGGGATCAAATTAGCTTTTACAAGCTTAGATCTACAAGCTTTAGCTTATCAAAGATAAACTGGTATTGTCCATAAGCCCATCTATGTTTGGCTTATCTTCGAAATAAGTTGTGGTAATTTAAGGGTGGAATAAGGTGAAGTATCAATTTAGTTAAGCTTTTGAAGGCTTAACTGAATAGAGAGCTTATTAAGTGATATCACAAAACATTATAAGCTTAAATTTGCATAAAAAGTGAGATAGATTTCAGAACACAGTAGTAAAAAGTGAAATTGAAATTATATTAATAAGAAAAAGTTACAAGGCTTGAAAAGAAAATACAATAAGCAAAACGTTTACAATAAGCTACTGAAACTAAAAATAAGCTAAAAACTAGACGAATTCTTGCGTGTTGAGGACTCCTCTAATTATACTGATGCAAGGAAGGATCTAGAGACTGAAGAGGAGCGTCCTATTCTTCAATCATAGCCCTCCAATCTTAACCGCCTCATAATCATCATCTTTTGAGCCGTTGGATCATTAACACGCACCATTAGCCAATCAAACTGCTAGGGATTGCCAACGTAGACATGGAGGATGTCAAAGGTGTTAGGATTGTACTTATAGAAGGATAGGAGAGCGTGTGTGTGGATTGATTTTACCCTGCAATTTTGTTTGGAGTGAAAATGAAAATGGAGGGAAAAGGGGTAAAGGGATAAACAGTATACTTTGACGGTTTGACTCGTGTTTTATAAAAGTGTGTTGACCCGGTTTTTTTGGACTTGGGCTTGGTTTATGGTTTTGGGCCTGGATTTTGATTTAATGGAAATGGATTTTGGTTAAATGGGTTAAGGCATTTTGGTTTTAGGTTTTGTGACTATAATATCTTAATGGGCTGACCCGGCCCATTAAAATGGGTACGGGTTGGCCCATTAAAGATAAATATGCCTTCAGCTTTGTTTTCTTGCACTCTTTCCATTCCCGTGCTCGGTTTTGTCCGTATTGCTTTGTTTTTTGTCCTTTTATTTAATATCCGTACCTGCAAGACACAAATCACAAAATACACATATACAATGCATTTTAATGTCATTTTTGTTCATTATTGGTCTTTTTAGCTTGTTTTATTAGGTAATAGGTATGTGTATTTATGCACATACCACGGGTACTTCAATTTCATCTGATCTTCACGTTCCCACATGAATTCAGGGCTACGTTTCGAATTCTACCGAATCTTGACGATGGCAATCCTACTACGCTTCAACTTCTTAAACTCTTTTTCCAAAATTTCCACAGGCTCTTCCACAAAATTCAACTTAGCATCAACTCGAATCTCATCCAAAGGCACTTGTAGTGTTGAGTCAGCCAAACACCTTTTAAGGTTCGACACATGGAACGTGTCAAGAACACCATTCAATTCCTTAGATAAATCTAACCGATAGGCCACAAGGCTTACTTTTTCAATAATCTCAAACGGTCTAGCAAACCTAGGTGCTAACTTCCCTTTCTTCCTAAAGCGTACCACACCTTTCCAAGGCGACACTTTGAGCAAGACATAGTCAC
>BQNB010022490.1:0-62947 GCA_026074375.1 Tanacetum coccineum | reverse complement strand
ATCTTAAATCGAGTTAAGTATAGTAATAATAATAATAGTAGTAATAGTAAATAATAATAAACCTATAAAAAACTAAAAAAAAAAAATATATATATATATAACAAAAAAAAGAAAAAAAAACTTTGCAGTCTTTAAGTATGTCACGCATTCGGCCGGTGTGTCGCGTATCTCGATTTCTGCATCCAAAAAGAAATTTATCGAACTTTGTGGGTGTGTTCGCTAGAAACCCTCTCGAGACTATAACTCGTCCACTCGGGCCACCAAGGGGTTTAAAGGCTTGTTGCATACGCTAAATGCAACCGTGGTGCCTACGAAAGTGCACTTTTGTATTTAATGTTTTTCTTGTAGTTGTGTCTATTTTGCAGATTAAATAAAACAAGTGGAGCTTGGATTGGTGGTTGGCATTTTACAACTTGGAGACTTATATAATTAGAGTATTATATTACATGTGGTAGAATACACATGCAGTTGAGCGTTTCTGTTTTCGTGCCATATCCTTCAAAATCCAACCGAGAACTTAAGACTCCCGGAAGTACCACGGTTAGTTTGTTTTTTTTTATATTATTTTCCCTTAATTTCCTATCTTCTATATTTATCAGTTTTTCCACATTGAGGGATAATTTTCAACATAAGTGTGGTAGGTGTAGCAAATAGGAAAAAAATCATGTCCCTCATGTTTCCCTGCAAAATTTCTAACCTTTCACGTGATATTTTAGGAAAATTTTAAAATTAAAAAAATTAAATATTAGCTTTTCCAAAAAACGTTAAAAAAATGCATGACGGCTTAGTAAGGAAAATCCAACCGGATTGACATTTTAACTAGCACAAAAATCAACCCACTAAATTGTAAAAGGTTCGCCACTAGATCTTAAGGAATTTCGGGTATCCATTCTTTGGATACCTAAGTAATTTTATGCCTTTAGCCTTGTTACGGTTAGGGTTGAATGAAGACCATATGAGTCTATCAGTCATGTACGGAAGTGTACGAAAGTCTTTTGGTCGCCTTTTTCTATAACATTTGGTATTGTATAAAGTTATAATGAGTGGGCAGTAATGTAGTAGTTCCGAATTTGTGCTTACTCATCATTTTACTGGGACCACTAGTGAGTTAAATTAATAGACAAAAGGTCGTATGTAAGAGAGTGAAATAAATTCCTTAATGCAATCATGCATCTGCAAAGATTGTGAATAAACATAGTGTAACAACGACAAATAAAGTTACTCGTGTAATATAATTTCCGTAAATACACAATTTGATGTTCGTAATTATTTAGTACTGGCTAGCTATGTCGAACAGAAATCTAGTTTGTATACAACGATAACAGGATATGTTAGCTTCAAACGAGCGAAAAGAATTATAGCCAATATTACTCATCTACAGCTCGCTAGAGAACTTTGTCTTGCGCATCAATTAGGTTTTTACAAGAAACCTTAGCATATTAATGTCGTACAACTGGATATTCCACCAGAGGTATCAAAATCAAACCGTCAGTATTATAGTCCCGGGAATGCAGCGGCACGTACATATTAGTTACATATTTTTTTTCTAGAAATACAGCTTCTCAAGAATAGAAAAGGCGGTATTAATTAAAAAATTAATAAATTATTCTTGAGAAAAACAAATGAAAAAAGAAAAGAGAGATAAGAGTGTTATTTTAAGACGTGAGTATACATGTGTCCAATAATAGGGTGGATAAACGGCCTTAAACGAAGAAAAATAAAAATACGGCTAAGTTATAAAATTAAACAAATGATTTCCAACAACTAAAAAACAAAAAATAATAATAATAAGAGTTTCAACCTAAAATTATTTGTGTTTAGTGTACATCCTTGATCAATTAGTACAAAAACATGTAGTACAAGAGCATAAATAGTAGTACAAAAGTAATTACATTAGTTGATACATAACTATCATATATACACAAAATTAATATAAACACATGTATATATATACATGTGTTTGAGTTATTTTGAAAACTTTTATTTTGGTGGAAACCGAGTAAGACATTTAAACAATTAATTTCATTTGATTAAAATGACAAAATTTAAAAATTAAAAATACATGAAGCGATCAAAAGTGTAAATTCACTTAAAACTCACTCCAATCGCTCATTCATTATTTGTAAAGGTGAGAAATCCTGCCCAAATTGTAATTAATGGACACATTTTGTCATTTTTGTACGTTTTTGAACGTCTTTTATGATTTCGTCCGTTTCATACGTTTTCGTCCGTTTACATATGTTTTCATACGTTTTCGTCAATTTTCATACGCTTCGTCCGTTTCCGTCCGCTTTCATACGTTTTCGTCCGTTTTTGTATGTTTTCGTCTGTTTTCACACGTTTTCATCTGTTTTCCCAAGTTTTCGTCCGTTTTCATACGTTTGTGTACGTTTTAATACGTTTTCGTCTGTTTTCATACATTTTCGTCCATTTGCATACGTTTTCGTCCGTTTTAGTACGTCTTTATCCGTTTTAGTCCGCTTTCATATGTTTTCGCCAGTTTCATACGTTTTCATCCGTTTTCGTACGTTTTCATACATTTGCCTCCGTTTTCGTACGTTTTCATATGTTTTGGTCCGTTTTCCTACTTTTTCGTACGTTTTCGTCCGTTGTCATACGTTTTCGTCCGTTGTCATACCTTTTTGTCCGGTTTGGTTCATTTTTGTACGTTTTCGTCCGTTTTCACACGTTTTCGTCGGCTTTCACACATTTCTTCCGTTTTCGTCAGTTATCGTACGTTTTCATCCGTTTTCATACGTTTTCATCCGTTTATACGTTTTTGTCCGTTTTCATATGTTTTCGTACAAATAAGTATAAAAACGAATAAAACATATAAAAAGTATATAGTTTTTTTTGACCAACTAACCCAAGTGACGTGTCGTTGAGTGTAGGTATTATTTATTTATCAAGTTTTATATTTATATTTTACCGACTATACCTAAAACAACATTAACGAGCAGTATACCCGATCAGATGTAGCTTCGTTGGTAAGTAGGGTGTCGATCACTAAGAGCGAGAGCGTTAATCTTTTAGTTTTATTAATATTTTGGTTAACTAAACTAAGTTAATTTAAACTATGTTAATTCTAATCTATGTTAAACCTATGCTAAACCTAATTCTAACGGATAAGGGGGGTTTTCAGTCTGAGAGACTGGCACAAGTTTGGTGGTGACTTAAATCAATTTAAAAAAACAATAACACACGCAAGCAGATAATCAAAAGATAGAAGAGCGGTCTAGCCAATTATAAGAAAACTGTATTAACCATGATTAATCCAATTAAAATGCATGTTTGTTTATTTTAGTGCAATGAGTGCTTATTTCGAGGCGGCATATCATTCCAAGATTTAGGCGGTACTTCTTCCTAAAACCTAGACACGTAGAATTATGTCATAATTAAACGCATCCACATAAAGCATCCTATTTCCTGATTATAATCTATCTTAGGAGATTAATGATGGTGATCGTATTAAACCCTAGCTCATGGAGACTTTACCCTCTTATTGCTTAACGGCTCTTTATATACTAGTAGTCCACTGTCCGAGTCTTTACCAAAGGAAGCAGAACGTTATACTAGGTCACCTGCTAGAACAACTTATTCCTTTAAACGATTGGTAAAGATAGGTCAATATTTGTGATCCTATTATTCTAGATATATAAATTGCGGTTATGAAGAGCCATCTCGGCATCCAGCTAGTTATATATTTTGCTTTCCTAGATCCAGTTAAATGATGGGTCGCATACTTAAGCACATAAACAAGTATGAATTGATAAACATAATCAACAACCAACGATAAATTAAGCAATCGATATAAACAAACCAAACATTTAAATCTTCATAAACATGGCTAATACCCAAAGGTATTAGCCCTTAACCACTGTAATTAATACAAGAATAATAATCAAATCAACCAAGGTAAACTAACCGAGTTAAATGAATGATATCAAAAATCAAATGATTATTATAGTATAGGGGATTACAAGGTGTTTCCTATGGAATTAGAAGCTTTGCTTGACCTTTTTTGCTCTTCTTGTCTTTTGAAAATTGACTTTTGTGGTTAGGGTATCGAAAATATGATCAAGTACACCTAAAACTTGTTTTTAGGTTTTCTATTTATAGTGTCAGGAATAGGGTCGATACGCCGTATTGGTCTGATGCGGTTGTCGTAAGACTTCACAAGAAGTTTTACAACTCTCTAACCGTTGTAGTGTAGTATAGGCAAGACTCGGGGTTGTTATCGTTCTCTAAGGGAATAGGTTGAGAAGGTTCGATCAGAATCTAACAAAGGTTTACGAGGTTGTGAGAAGATTCTTTTTGTATTTTTATTTTATAGAAAGCAGGTAAAATCATATATTTGAGAGGTTGGTTTGTTTTTATCTAATTAAACTAATAATAATCTAAACTACTTTGGTGATAACTTATATGATAAACGAACGTATTTACTTAATCATGCACTACTCCTCAGATTGATTCTTCTAATCATGTTGCTTTGTTACACTTGTGATGATCTGTGTAAGTATTTCCTAAGTCATGAACGAATTACACGAACCCGCCGTCTATTTAATATTCTGTTAAGGCAACGCACAAGTAAGGTAGTATGAAGACTATTACAAGGCCCCTAAGAGTATATTAAATGCAATTGAAATATCTTAAGATGGATCAACATATTAGGGGTAAGGTAGTATGAAGAGTGTTACCGATGGTATCCTTTCTATACACTCGCGTTTCCCTAGATGTTTATGCCAATTTAATATATTATGGCTAGTTTTCTAAAGCCTAACACACACATCCATCACAAGAAGCAACATTAAAAGGATCTACAATCTAAGTTTTATGCAATCATAAGTAAATACTAAAGGATCTAGCCTAGCATGTTATAAGAAGATAAAGAACATAAATTAATCAAACAATACATATACATATTGAAAGATTAAAGGGATAAATGAACTTTACTTGATTAAAACATGGATTAAAGACTGTTACAATAGGGTTTTGAGGCCCTAAAGACGACCTAAAAAGCTGCCAAACTCGACTATAAAAGTTAGGGTTCGTCTCCCAAAAGTTACACTTAAAACCCTAAAATCGGTTTTGTATATATAGGAAAAATGGCGCGACGGCGTCATGTTGAAGTCGTGACGCCGTCGCCACATAGAATCTTCTAGAGCCACATTAAGTTGGCTACGTCCTGACGCCATCGCCAAATCCATGACGCCTTCACTATGAAAATCCTGACGCCGTCGCTTAGTAATTGCGACGCCGTCTGCAGGCTCTGTATGCACAATTCTTCAAGATAAATGGTGTAGAGTCGTAGTCTTGTCCTTTTCTTCTCCAAATGAGTCCAAGTCACGTGTATTTCCTCCAAATGCCATCTAAGTGCTAAAAACATACAAACGATTAAGCACATAATCTGGACATATTTGCATGATTTAGGGGGTTAAATGACCCCGAAATAGTGTATAAAATGACACCTCATCAAATACCCCTACATTTGGGATTTGATTGTCCTCAAGCAAATGGGCTTTTCTACCTAGACAATAGCAATATTAGTGGATAGAATGAAACCCCAATTCGAAGTAATTTTAAGAAATCAGCCTCAACAGCATTAACTTAACAGCAGTACTAGTGTAAGCCTAACCAGCATTAAATGACCCAACATAGCCCAGCAGTAGTAAATTATGCCAGCAAGCATTAACTTAACAGCAGTAGTATGTTATGCTAACAGCATTAACTAACACCGGCAGTTGTAAGTTTATGACTAGCAGCATTAACTTAACCAGCAGTAGTAAGTTTATGCCTAACAGCATTAACTAACACTGGCAGTGGTAAGTATATGCCTAACAGCATTAACTTTGAGTCACTAGCATTAAATCTAATTTCGTTCCAAAAAGCATTTACATCATCAATTTTGATCCTTACAAGCTCTCTTTCTGTTTTTATTCTCACTGTATCTCTCAATTCTTTTTCTTACTGAATCACCCTGTCTGTTTTTTTTATGTCACACATCTCTCTTTTTGTTTTTCATTCTCACCAATTCTCTCAATTCTTTTTCTCACCAATTCACTCTATCTATTTTTATATCATACAGCTCTCTTTTTGTTTTTCATTCTAACCAATTCTCTTAATTTTTGTTCTCACCAATTCACTCTGTCTGTTTTTATATCACACAACTCTCTTTCTGTTTTTATTCTCACTATATCTCTCAATTCTTTTAGCTCACAAGGTCACTCTTTCTATTTTTGTTTCACACATCTCTCTTTCTGTTTTTCAGCTCACTATTTCTCTCAATTCTCACAGTATTAATTATACCAAACAGTAGTAAGTATAACTAACATCATTAACATAGGAGTATTAAGTATAACTAGCAACACTAATTATACTTAATAGCAGAAAATTTTAAGTTGTAAGTACTTACACCAATTTCCATCCTTAGCAGCTTTTGCATTCCTTTCCAATCATCATTTGTGTATAATCCGCTGCATATGAACACAATTAACCTCCCCTCAATCAATTCATCAGAGGTTAAGCATTCCAATACGTGCAATCATATATTGAAATCTGCTAACATCAATCTTTAAGTGAGCCAGAATCGCAACATTCAAATCTGTGTGAATCATATCATTAGAATAAGCTTCTCTCATATGGAATCTCTGAGTAAAGTGAATGCCTAAGCTCAATGTGGCTTTGTCATTGAGTGAAAACCGGGTCTCACTATGCAAATGGGTACTCTCATATATCATATGAATCTTAGTCTGCATAAAGTTATATCCATAATCCAGCAATTGATTTTGGATCCAAAGCACCTATCCACAGTAATTAGAAGCATCTATATACTCAGCTTCAGTTGTAGAATTAGCAACCACAATCTGCTTCTTGCATTGCCATGAAATCAACCTACACCTAGAACTAAGACAACCTCCGTTGTGATTTCCTATCTAAACTGCATCATGCATTGTCCACTGTATAGTATATGCCACCAAATCAAAAGGTGAATCCTTAGGATACAAAGGCCCAAACTTAGATGACCTTTTAAGTACTTAAAGATCCTTTTCAACGAGCATGAAGAAGTGACACTATGTAATAGACCTTAGAATCTAGCACAAGCACATACTGCAAACATAATATCAGGCCTTGAAGAAGTTAGATACATCAATGAACCGATCATTAATCTATATAAATGTTCATATACATCCTCACCATCTGTATCTTTAAGCAAATCCTTTTGAGTTTCCATAGGTGTTCTTACTGTCTTGACATCACTAAAACCAAACTTGTTCAAAATCTCATTCACATACTTGTCTTGACTAATGAAAATCCCATCTTCCTTTTGCTTCACTTGCAGACCTAAGAAAAATGTGAGTTCTCCTATAGAACTCATCTGGAACTTCTTATGCATCATCTTCTCAAACTCAGTACACATCTTCTTTCTTGTAGACCCAAAAATGATATCATCAACATATACTTGAACTAACAGGATATCACTTTTGTCAACAAAGTCTTGTCTATCTTTCCTCTCTAAAACCCATTGTCCAACAAATAAGTTGACAAGGTTTCATACCAAGCTCTAGGAGCTTGATGCAATCCATAAAGTACCCTTTCTCTTATATACTACTGTCAGGGAAGTCTAATCGTCAAAATCCATGGGGTTGACAAGCAAGGTACTCCTCTTTAATCTTTCCATACAGAAAAGCACTCTTGACATCCATCTGATACACCATAAAGTCTTTAACTGAGGCATAGGCTAAAAATAGCCTAATTGCTTCAATTCTGGCAACTAGAGCAAAAGCCTCATCATAGTCTATTCCTTCTTCGTATATGTATCCTTGTGCAACCAATCTTGCTTTATTCTTAATCATAATGCCTCTTTCATCTTTCTTGTTTCTATACACCCATTAGTACCAATGGCCCTTTTTCCATTAGGTAAATCCACCAAGGTCCAAACATGTTGTAACTTGAACTGTAGAAGCTTCTCTTGTATAGCTTATATCTAGCTTGGATCTTTTAATACTTAAATTACCTTCTTAGGCTCTTCTTGTGATAAGAAACATGCAAACAGATAATTCTAAAAGTCTTAATGGTTGGTCCTCTGCTGCACTGAACTAGAAATAGCTTGTTCAGTCACACTCTTTGTCATCCTTCTAGTTTGAGGTGCTGAATTCAAATCTCCAATAATTTGTTCAACTGGATTATCCTTGTGAATTCTGATAGTTAGAATAGGACTGACAAGGATGAATGTTTCTAAATTGTTCATGTCAGCCTCTGCACCAACATCTTCAGCATCATCTGAATAAACAATATCTTCTAATTCAGGCATATTTAGATCAGTTGGAAGTTCAATGCTTGTTTTTGGATCAACAACATTAACTTTTGATCCAGTAGTATTAACAGTTGAACTAACAACATTAACATTGTTAGTGTTGTTTCCATCACTAGCAGTATTAATATTGTTAGTGTTGTTAATATTATTATCCTTCTTTTGATTAATTCTTGGCTCTTCTGTACTTGGAGCCTCACTATCTTTCCCTTCAGTTGGATTTCCACTTTCATTCCCTGGATCTTCAGCATCCTTCTTTTTCTCCTCCCCTGGTGGTTTGAATCCAGCATCAGAAGAACTCTTTGAATCTTGAGAGAATAGTAGATCAGCAGGCCACATTGGGAGTAGAATGTAATCTTTGCCAGGTACTGTCTCCATTCTAGCTTTACATGCATCACTACATGCTTTTGTACATGCATTACCATTAGATTGATTACCAGCAACAACTGACTTATAGTTCATTGACTTTGTTAGTGCATCAATATCAAAAATCAATTTGGTCCACTTCCTGCAATGTTAGGTGTATTCTCACTAAACTGAACATGCAGGTTCTCTTCAACTATCCTAGTTCTACTGTTGAATAAATACTCTGAATGCTTTGCTATTGGTAGAGTATCCTACAAAGAACCCTTCATCAGCCTTTCCATCAAATTTACCTAGGTGATCTATGGTATTAAGGATTGTAACAGGACACCCAAATGGTCTCATGAAGCTTAAGGCAGGTTTTCTACCTAGAAAAAGTTCATAAGGGGTCTTGTTATGAGGCTTGATAACTAACACCCTATTTTGGACATAACAAGCAGTATTAACTACTTCAGCCCAGAAAGTTGTTGGCAATTTTAAATCAGCTAGCATAGTCCTAGCAGCCTCTATTAGTGTCCTATTTTTCCTTTCTGCTACTCTATTTTGGTTTGTGGGGTCCTAGCAACACTAAATTCCCTCTTAATACCTTTCATTTCACAGAACTGATTCATGACCCTATTCTTGAATTCAGTCCCATTGTCACATCTAATCACTTTCACCTTACGGTCTATTAGATTTTCTATACAAGTAATGAATGTTTTAAGAATTTCACTAGTTTCATCCTTAGTGGCTAAAAAGAAAACCCAACTAAACCTACTAAAATCATATGTGACAACTAGGCAGTACATCTTTTTCATTAAACTCTTTACAAATGTTAGACCAAACAAATCCATGTGCAACATTTGTAATGGTTGGCTGATTTGGTTGGTTGATTGAACTGACTTTTTTGGTCTTACAAGAAGCTCTGTGTTGCTTTCCCTTCTGACAAGCAACACAAGTTTGATTAATTTCAAAAAGTTTTGAAGGTAAACCTCTTACAAGGTTTCCCTTTACCAGTTTATTCATTGTTTTGAAATTTACATGTCCAAGCCTCCTATGCCAAAGATTAGATTCATCTGGTGTGGCTTTTGCAAAGAGACAAGTGAGACCTCCTTGAGGAATAACATTCTTTAAGTCAACACTGTACATGTTATCCTTATTCTAGAACTTTAGTAAAACCATTGACTTCATTAGTTAACTTAAAGTCTAGAGACAGAACAACACATTCAGTATCAGTAAAAAGAACACTATTCTTCTTGTCACACATTTGTGAGACACTGAAAGGGTTAAATTTTTAGTTCCTTTACAAAATACCACATCTCAAAATCTAATTTACTAGTTCTTATTTTACCTTTCCTAGTAATTTTCCCTCCTTTGGAATTACCTCCAAAGGCAACAAATCCTTTATTAATTTCTTCATAATTTGTAATATAGGATCTGTTTCCTGTCATGTGCCTAGAGCATCCACTATCAATCACTCCTTTATGCTTCAAATCTTGCTGTGGATTTCCCTGCACACAATGGTAGGAGAATTAGTTTCTTTTGGGGACCCAAGCCATAACCGACTTGGATCTGCCTTGTGCATCAACATAGTTAAATCTTTTAAAGGACATTGATGCACCATTGTTTATTGATAAAAATTGGCGAATAGAACGAGAAAGAAAGAACAACAGTGGGGTGAAAGAAAACTCAAAAAGAAGAAATGAATGGATACCCCTACACCCTAGCCCCCTAAATTACAATCCAAAAAAGAAAGTGACACCCCCCCCCCATTCATATCGCCAACCCCTTCATTATCCAATATACCCTAACCCTAGCCCACAGCCATCAAATTACTCCAAGCACAATACCCAACAGCAATATGGCCACTCATCATTACCAATTTTATCATTAAAAAGACTTAACCCACTTATACACAAAAAATGTACATAAGAAATGATGTTACATTGTTTACAAAAGGCCTATACAGCAGTTGAAAATGCATTAATAAACACAATATTACAAATGGACCTGCATTATTCATTGTTGTATCTTGGTTGAACAGTATATACCTTGTCAAGCATCAATTAAGTGAAATTAGGCCAGACCCTATTTAATACTGATCTAGACAATGTTCCTGATTTGGACTGATTTAGATTTAACTATAGAGAAAATTCTGTTATTTCACCATTTAACATTAGTCACCCAAACTGGTTTTTTCAAACCTTAGATCTTATACCCAGTTATTGCAATCATTCTCAAATGTCAAAAATACCACACACATTACAAACTTGTTGAACAACTCAAAATTACTTCCTAATTTTTAAGACCATCTGTTTGTGTCCAGTTTCTTCTCTGTTTCCATTAGGATTAGGTGATTTTTGCCTTATCGACAGATGTTTTCCTATGGATTTTCCTTGCTCAGTAGTACTTAAACAAAGTTTTCTTTAAAGTTTATCTTAGCAAAACTAGGTTTATTAAACATCTCAACAGTTTTAATCTTAGGCACATCTTCTTCCTCACTTTCAGACACTCAATCCTCAATAATTGGGGCTCCATCTTCTTTCCTAGCAGTCTTAGGTTCACTAGTCTCAACAGTAGGCTTTTCAACTACAGACTCACTAGCAGACTCATTCACATCAATAAAATCATCTAGACTAGGATAAACAAAATCAGGTTTTAGTGGCATAAAATTCCCAGGGAGGTGGGACAACATTATACCCTAATTTTATTTTACACTTATCCATTATCTGTCTGTCTAGAAGCTCACTTAGGCTTTTTGATGAATTTTCAAATTTTTGTACTGTAAGTTGAACATCATCTTTTTCTTTTATAACCAACTTCAACTTCCTTTTAAGCTTTGTAATATCTAAATCTCTTAAAAATAGATTTCACGTTTTAATAGTTTTATATCTTCCACATACACATACTCATTTTTCTTAAAGACTAACAGTCTAGCTTCTACAGATTCTAAACCAGTTTTATAAGAGACAACACTTATCCTAGATGTTATTAAGTCTTTAACTAATTGTTTATTTTGTTCTTTTAGATCATTTACACATTCTAAACAAGATGAACAACAATTTGGGTCATTAGATACCTCAGAGTTTGTAGAAGAACTTGAACTTATTGAAGAATAAGCCATGAGATCAAAATTGGTTGGACCTTCTTCTGCTTGGTCACTCCAATCATAGCCTAAGCCATCATACTGAGACACTAAGGCATTTGAAGTAGTTGCCTTAACTGGCACAGTCCTTCTGGTAGGCTCTTTGTTCCTGCTGTCTTGATTCCTAGGTGCCCTACACTCCCTTGCAAAGTGTCCTTTCTTTTGACAATTAAAACATTCTACCTTGGACTTGTCAAACCCAATTCTTTCTTTGTTGGTCATGTCCAGCTTCCTTCCAGTATTCTTCAGGAATCTTTTTGCTCTCATAGTTAGCATAGCAATGTTCCACCTCAAGTCCATCTCTTCTAGATCATCAGGATCGATTTGTTGAAGATCTTCATTATCAAGCTGTGGAATACTTGGTTGGCTAGCAAAGAAGGAATAAATCATTGCATTACTCAAATTTTCAGCAGATTGGCTACTAAAGAAGAATAAAATCACGAGCATCAAGTAAAAATTTTTCGAACTTTTTTGTTGAGCCCCTATTCAGCAGCAACCCGATGCTAGCAATATAATCACACTGAGTAATAATAACTGCTCTAGTTGGCACTGTAGGTGCGGCATTAGGATAGAAAAGGCTACAAAGTTGTGAGTCTTTGTTGGTTTGAGCTAGATGGTCCCTCTTGACCTCTGATTTCCATAAGCCTTTAGATTGTAAAAGACCATCAAAACTTATGTCTTAATTTTTCTGGTTTGTTCCACCAGATAAAAATATAAATGCAGAGTCCATTTGTTCTGTGACAAACTTCCTAAAACTTCTGATTGATGTCTTCTGAGGGAAATGAGACTTCTCACTATGCATCTCCAGTTGACTAATTAGCTTTTGAAGTCTTTCATATGTTTTTAGCTCACTTCACCTTCTGTGCGGAGAATAACACCCCCCAAATATTACAGACAGCAGCGGAATCAACATTGGGGTGCTACTTTATAATAACAATTCAAACGAGTCAAACGGTGTAAATCGACTTTAAAAGAAACTTTACCTAAAACAATTACATTGATTTTAATTAAAAGATCAGAGATTTATATAAGGTCTCAATAAAACTTTATGAAAACTGCCATTTCAAGAATAAGCACCCACAAGACCTAATTTTTTACTTTGAAAACATTTTATTGTTGTACAAGTTCAACGAGTCCACCGTCCCTTCTGATTATCCACAGCTCCATCCTATCCAAGCTAGCAACATATACCTGAGATAAACATGCTAAAATGTCAACTCAAAATGTTGAAGTGAACCATAGATTTAAAACAATCCATTTTGAACACAAGCATAGCAAAATTATTTTTATTACATAGAAAAATCACAAACGATGCTATAGCCACGAACCAAACCTTTTAGCCCATGTCCCAACCTGAAGATAGTGTTTACAATACTCCCCAATACAAATACAATATTCCCAAAAAGCCCTCACAAGGAAATACACCCAGACAATGTCCCGTTAGCCAAAATAAAAACCTATTAATATTGCATCACCAGCGTTCACTCTGTGTTTTATTTTCTAAAACAAGCATGTATCTTCCCTTTCGAGTTTTAAACAACAAAGGATTATATCGAGGCTATGAACCTCACCGTGGATAAGAGAAGTGATAAAAGAAATCCAAACAGGAAGACAATGTCAACAATCACCGCGACCATTAATAATAAAATATATTTATTAGATATTTCGAATTGGTATAAAATATGCAACTTATAGTAATTATAAATGGTATATAAAGCACGCGCATAAAAAATTATACTTGAGAATCCGTGACAACTCCACTTATTATTTGTAATCACCCCCAATTTTACATATAGCAATCGAAGCTAATCTGGGGTAATATACTTCAAGGTAACAACATCCCATAATCATAGAAAACGAATCAAAAAGAGTCGTTATATGAAAAATAAGTTTATCAATTCCAATATTCCTTTTTCAGAGTTTTTTACAAAACGAGATGTTCCCCAAAATTCTATACAATAAAGTTTTGAAATGATAACGTGTTTTCATCGTCATGTCCCTAGCCCACCCGTGCCATTAGTATACTTTGAGAATAAAACTATGCTAAAAAGGTCAACACAAAGTTGAGTGAAATCCCATAGATTAATTAATATAATTTGAATGCTAAAATCCGATTATTCGGGTTTACGTTTTGATTTACACCCGGTAATGAAAACATAATTATTATTGCCATAGCTCATAATCCGATGCCTTTAGTTATAATGAATAATATGCCCTTGGCGGGCACCTTTGCAAAAATACCCCGTGATTTTTCTAATGATGTGCAATTGGTTAAACGTTACTGGATATACCAACGGGAGTCCAACCAAGTATAATGATATCACAACATTACGCGCTTACTACGAAGTTAATTAACGGTTCATGATTATGGGAACTTAAAGGCCAAGCATTTTACGTTTAGCAATATAAATTGAAATATCATGTATTTTAATAATAGCAATTCAAGTTTATAGCATGTATCTCCCTCGCGGGGTTTTTTATAAATAATTGTAAAGCAAGGCATATGAACTCACCTAACATTTATAAGAAATTGAAAGCAATGGTATATGAAATGAATATAACGCTTCAAACGGACGGCAATCACAGGACAACCTGGTCTTTAATATATGCAAGGTCTAATATGAATATGAATAATATAGAGTTTTAGGAAATCGATTGTATGGTTTTGATATAAAAATTTATCATAACACCTTCGGAAGCCATCAATAGTTTGAGAAGTCATTCAGTAAAACATTGTGACTAGGGCACTTTAAATCGTAAACCCCCACCCCCCACCCCCCCCCCCAACAACTCAGACAAAACATAATACCAATGAATGAAACTTCTTTAATCTGAAGCTCCTAGTAAAATTGTGTAAAATAATGTTCCAGGACTTGATATTTAAGAAAGTGCATCATAGAAATGAATGATATAGAAGATAATGAAACATCATCAAGTTTTTAAGCTTTTTAGTATCCAATATATGGAGATGTTAACACGAGGAAGCGTTTAATTAAAGTTAATGTCCTGTAAATAGTTTTGAATATTATTTATATACCTATTTTCAAAATGTTACATTTTTTTAGACCCGGGGGTTTTGAAAATGCAAGTAACCCCTTAGTGTGTTGGCAATTTTTACGACTTTTGGTCCTTACAATTTTAATTGAAATACCAATTAACCTTGTAACTCTTGAAAAAATGACTAAATATACCCCCTGATTAGTTTTTTAACTTTGTATAAAATGACACGTTTAGTCCCTTTTTTGTTTTATAAGTTTTTCGTAAAAATTTTACATATATACCCCATGCATGGATTATAAATTACAAAACATGTTCCACAGAATTGCCAATGCGAAGCCTTATTTTTAACATATTTCAATAGACATTTGAATAGTTAAAATAAACTGAAAAATTAATGAAGTTGTAATCACATAACACACGTTTTAATTTAAAACGATTACTGTAAGCTAAAAAGTAAAACCGTGTTCAAATAAGGGTTTTTTTAAAAAAAAAAAATGAAAAAGCGCTGGTTTAAAAGATTAATTCTTTACATGACTTATCAAAACACCTTATTTTAACATTAGAAAGCATAATTAGGATTTTATTATAACAAAATTACAAGGTTAACCCATAGTTTTTTAAGTATAAACATGAAATTAGGTTTTGGTGTACGTTTTTGGGATCAAAAAAGGCCAATATCACATTCGGTTTTTGAGCTTCAAAGCTTTATATTATGATTTTATCACGAACATATGAACAATTATGAGTGTTATGAGAAAAAAGCAGAACATAAACGTTAAGAACCTAGTTTGAGCTATAGTTGGGAAGATGGTTATAGAGATCTCGGGACTTACGGCTTTCGTACACTAAGTAACGACGTCCCGCTTCGTTCATGGTTTCTTTTTTGCTCCTTTCCTTTACTTGAACTTCTTAATAAAATCTATTGGAATTCATATTGAGCAAAGGAGTTGCTACTAATGAAGGTTTTTATTAAGAGAAGGAAGTAGGGGATGGAAAGAAAAATAAGACAATGATCCTATTTTATACCATTTGAAGGTAATAATATAAGAAGCTTCATGATCTCATTAGGACACATAGGAGGTCTAGAGGGTGATGAGGATGGTCTATAGTATGTGTTGGTTAAGCTAGAAACTAGCTTGGATGTGTCATTTTCTTCTTTCTTTGCCGCGGCTAAGATAGAGAAACAAGGGATGCAATGTGAATGAAAATAGATTATAGCAATATAAAGGAACAAATTTTGAATAGAGGTCTTGTAAGCAGTTAGGAGAAAAGTGCTTGTCCATTAGTCTTGTTTGTTAAAAAAATAGTTAAAATGGGTTTATTTTGCAAGGTTTTTGGTTTCAGTTTTCACTAGGGACCCCTCATTTAGGTTTTCAGGGTGTGAGTTTTACTAGCATGTAATTTGTAACAATTTTTGATTTAGAAATATAGGTTACATGATCCTAGACTTTATTTTAAGGATTTATAATCAAGATTGAGAGTTGTTTTTAGTTAAAAATGGGGTTGAAAATTGAGCAAAACGGGTCCCAAAGTTCACAATTAGGCATAATTAGGGGTTATTTCTTACTCTGGATTTCCCGTTTTTTCTTGGATAGTTTTATAAATAAAAGGATGAAATGATGATGGAGTAACTGATTGAAACTTGTAGTCCGAATGTTAAATAAATAACTTTAATTAAGAGTTTGGATAAGTAAATACAATGGTTAAAAAATCAAGAAACGGGTCCCATGGTTAGAAACTAGCTTCGGTTATATTAGTGTTTAAGGTTTTTTTTGAAATTAAGGTGTTTTTGATGTAAAAAAAAGATTATAAACTTTATGTTATGGAATATTTTAGGGTGTTCATAATTGGTAAAGATGAGTATAAGATGCTTGAAACATAAGTGATAGTGAAAAAATGAGGATTAAAACAGAGGTAAAACACGACTGTTTAATAGAGGAATTCATGCTTAATGACTTTGTAACAGACCTTTTTTTTAAGATTTGATACCTTTGACTGAGAGGAGATTTTATAGTTCAATAGATATAAATTACTTGTACATTTATCATTAGGTACTTGTTGCATTCATTTAGGGGATCAACCCATCCATAGATATTTAGAGGTTTAGGCAGTCCTATAATGGTTATTAAAGCCCCCGTTAAGATAATTTTAGCCAAGGCATAATTATTAAAGAGTAATGTACTATTTATCAAAATTATATTAAATATATTGACACCTAGATAAAAGTAATAATGATTTGCTTATGCTTAAATTTGATAATAGATTGCTCATAACGATTGGTTCTTGAGCCGTTAACTTATTTATGCCCAGGAATATGCATTTATGATGAATAGTGACAAAGTAAAATTTAAGTGTAATAAAAGTGAAAAATTTTCCCTAAAAATTGAGGAAAGTTCATAAAAAAAAAAAAAAAAAAAAACAAAAAAAAAATATGAATATTATAGTTTTGTAAACATCATCTAACATTAATAATGGGATATTATACATTTAATGAAAGTTACGGTTTTGTTATATATATTTATCTATTATTTTACACTTTTTCTAAAAAATGTGTAACGTTTTAGCTAGATGATCGCTCGACTTAAAGAATAGCATAAATGGTCCCAAACTAGTCTGAATCCTCAAACCTCATTTCCATATATAATTTACCCTATGTTGTTATTAACTACCATAGATCAGCCATAAAATCATGCAAAAGTAATCCTTATTATGAAAGACCACATCAATGACACTTTGCTACTAAAACAGGTCCTGCTAGACTTTTTGCAAAAGTTTTGCTACAGCAGAACCCCACAAAACAATTTTAAAAAAATCTGAAAAACAGTAGGTCCACACACAGCAGGAAAAAACCTCCAGGTGTTAAATTTCGGTTCCCAAGAAATAATAAGTTTTGACCCCCCAGCACACAACATCTTTAACAATCAAAATATCTAGACAGCAAACACAGTTTATTTCTTTGGACACTATAATTCTTTGTACAATGGGTTTTGACCCCATCACTTTTACATTTCTGAAATCGATGAGGCCTAGTACGTTGAAATTAAACATCGAAGCAATTAACATTAGGGTCCCCCTGTAAAATCTATGAAAAGGCTATTGTGGCAACCAAGTTACACTAACTCTCGCAAAATCGGAACTAAAAATTCTGCCTAAAAACAACGCGCTGCAGAATATTGCCGAATAACATATCCCAATTTCAAATCTATCCATATCTGTTTCCCCGTTTTTTAAGAGTTGGAAGCTCAATAATTTTTTACCAACATGTTCATATTTTTCCGAACCACCACCACTTTTAATCACTTTAAAACTCAGATTACAACAATGACCCATCTTACCAAATGTCAAGCCTAATTTTCTGGTCTATTAGGAGTTTAGAAACCCTCACAAAATCTTAAATTTTTCGCAAAATAATTTCACATTCAACCTCTCAAACGAACCTATAATCATACTAAACCTATTAGTATCATCATCCAAACATCATAAGCCAAAACTCATCTTTTTCAACAACTTAGACCCATGGATCCTAAATTTAAAAAATCAATCATGCATGCATAAATTATACATGAAGAGATCAAAGTGAAAAAAAAACAAAATTGCCTTACAATCTTTAGAAACTAGAGAAAATCAAAAACACTAAACCCTTGAGGGGTTTTATGTTTGGCCGATCCAAAAAGACACCACAACAACCTTGAAACTCAAATTTACCCAACCAAATAGTGCACAAATCTTTCTTGTTTAACTCTTGCACTAACCCCAATCTTCAATTAAATCAAAAACCATAAAACTTGATTTCTTCAAAAATGCTATAAAGCCCCAAATCAACTTTTGCATGGTTATTGTTTATTTGGTGTAAGATCGATTAGGTTTTTAATTTATAGGTAATTTATGATAAAAGGGAGTGATTGGATGAAGATTAGATGATGGTGGTGTTGGGTTTTTTTGGCTGGCATCGAAGAACAGAAAAAAGGAGAGGGAGTGACAAGATAATTTTGGTAAAATATAATACTGTGTTTTTTGTTGGGTAATTTAACAGACCAGGAAACATATAAGGATGTTTTGGTTTTTAAGTTTTTGTGGATCCAAAAATGAATAGGGAAGTGTGTTTTTGTTCGTTATAAATAGAAAAGAAAGAAAAACAATGGGTTAATTTTCTCTATTATGGATTATGGACATATATGTTGCGGATTGAAATAAAAATAAAAATTTTATTAAGTGTGTTTGGTTGTGTGAGCTCCGAAATTACAAGGAAAGGGGGGGGAAAAGGGAGAGGGATACAATCCCACTTTTAGTTTAAATATTTTTACCACTATGATTTCCGCCCCAACAACTAGCTACGTCCTTGATAAATTTATGAAACATAATTTCTTAAAACTCCGGTTTCGACCGAACAAATAAATAAAAGAGTGAAATAAAACATAGAATTATATTTACAAAAAAAAAAATTAAAAACGCTCTGAGGCAAAATGTGACGTTCATAGGATTGTCTTGATCGCTAACGGTAAAAATTCAAATAATACATTGTACGACTAATTAAAAAATGGCCGATAGGTTTATTAAAAAAACTGGCTAAAATATAAAAAGAGTATAGTCTTGAGATTTAAAAAAAAAATTGATAATTAGATTTAAAATTTATTATGACCTAAAATTTCCCGCCTAATTCGTCCTCGGTTTTACTTGGTAGGAAAGAGATGAAATAGGTCACCGTCGAGGTTTCCAACGAAAATTGGATGAACAAAAGTGAAAGCATCAAATATATGGAATGTCGTGAGAATTCTTTAAAAGGAATGATTAAATACATGACTCCAAGAAAAAGCCATTAGAACGAAGAATTTAACAAGTCATCAATTTCTGAAGCGTGTATGTGGTTCAATTACTATCAGCTTATTAAGTTTGCGCGTCATACACATTTCGAAAAAATCCATAAAAACAAATTACGAGATCCAAAAAGAGTGGCGCATTTGGAAAAAAATTTAAACACCGATCAATTCAAAGTCATCGTGATCACAACCGATCAAAATCAAAACACATAATTCGTTCTAAAATACGTCTTGATTAAAGAGAGAACGCGCATTATAGAAATCGTCTGGAGTGTACATAACTCCATCGAAAGCATTACAGCATTATTCAAAACAATGCGCTTATCATTAAGCGTACAAAATCACATAAATTTTCATGCTCGATAAACCGTCAAGCCATGTCAAAACACGTATAAGCTTAGGGAAAAGGTGTGTCCCCGCCGATCCCAATTTATTAAATCCGTGCTGCATAAACAGTCAACCTATTTCCATTGAAAGGGAACGCATAGATGTGTATTCACTTCCGGAGTAAAAAAATCTATCAAAAGTACTACGACATTAATCGAAACAAGGTACTTATCATTAAGCACATATAATCACATAACGGCATGCTTGCTAAATAGCCAAACCATGCCAATCAATCAGTTCAATCACGTTAACTCATGGCTTTCTAAAATATTTGAAGCACTTGATTAAATAATCAATTTTTGACTTAATTCCTGGGCTAATCCAAACAAAAGATAAAAGTTTTTAAAAAGTTACAAGATGTTCCACGACCCTGATACCATGGGATGGCATATCCAAAAAAGATTTTTATTCATTGTATGTGCCTCACCATATCGGCGGAATCCAAACCCAATAAGAGAGATTTTTAACATCACAGGGTGCTCACGGGCTTTATAGCCATGGATACATACCCAAAAAGAGATTTTTAACATAACATGGCCTCACGGGCCTTATAGCCATGGATACATGCCCAAAAGATTAATACATTAACGAGGTGCTCACAGCTTTTAAAGCCATGGATCCCATACCCTAATCAAATGATCAATGTTTAGCATGGATCCATACCCTAAATCTTTTTGGATACATACCGAAAAAGAGAAATTTTTAACAATACCAGGGTTGCTCATATTTGCATATAAGCCTATGGATACATAACCCAAAAGTAAAACTTGTTTATAAACCCTTTCAAAAGTTGACCTAGGTTTTTTAAAGATTAATTGATTTTGGGTAAAAATAAGAGTAGGTCTGAAATTTTGATTGCGTTGTCCTATAAATTTTTGGTTGATTTAGGTGAAGGTTATATTCAAAAGAAAAGTGCTTAAGGGTGTTTGATTTACCACTAGTTTTCCCATTTTTTTTTTGTAAAGGGCTCAATTTCATTTCTTCATTTCTGTATAAATTATTATTAATTCTAGTGATGAATTCCGTGGAAATTAATATATTATTATGTTAATTAGAAGTGTGACAATATCAAGGTAATGGCATTACATCCACTTTTGGCGGGTGAGTTCCAAAATCAATTGGGAGTGGTGGTGAGTAACAGTGTATTTTGGGGCTGTTTTAAGTTCAGCCAATTTTGTTGGTCTAGTACAAATTATTTTTTGCTTGTGACCATACTAACAATTCATAGCATTAGGAATATAAAGAAATGTAATTATTGGTGAGTTGGATGGAACAGTATCTCTTTCCAGGATGGAGAGAAGATTGCCGAATTCTACCAAAACTATTCGAATCCTGGAACAACGTTTGGAAAAATAAGTATAAAGTCTAATATTTTTACCTCTAAAATGTTGAAATACCAAGTTGAAAGCCCTATATAAAATACATAAATCAAACACCTCCATTTAGCCTCACTTGAATTTCTATCATAGTTTGGGATTTATGGGCGTTTCCGTGAAGCGTTAAAAATCTGGAAACTTTTTGTTTTTAGTAACTAGGGGTAAAACAGTCTTTTCACATGGAACAAAAAATTCATTTAGAAGCTGACTTACATTTTTGAAAACTGTATATCTTAGAGGATTTAATAAGAGTGACAAGCCTTATACAGACCATAATATTATGAGCTGAAGTTTTATGGGTCCATTTAAGTTGGGTCCATTTCAGAATATAGAAAATTTTACGGCTAATCTTGAAATCTAAATCCGAAAAGGAAAATGTTGATAAAAATAAAATGAGGTTTTTGAAACTAAGTGGATGTTTTATTTCATATTAGGTCAGGTTAAACACCAATTTTGGAATAAAAATAGTTTGGTAAGTCAGATTGCAGTGCCATGCTTATTTTGGACACACACCTCATAAACACTTAATTAACTTTTTATGTAAATGATTATTTTTTTCGATACTAAATCGCTCACGTCTTCCTAGGGTTAGCTTAGAATATAATTTTTCTTCATCCAAAAGACTCATCTTACTTCTGAACTATTTGCTTTTACATGAGATTCATAGCCTCAGCATTTCTACTTTAAATTGCTTTTCCCTATTTAAAAAACCCCCAAGGGAGATAACATGCTGTTTATTATAAATGTACACAAATTTTATTTTCTTTCCGTATGTTTTGGACCCGAATTTAATGATTAAAGCTTGAGTACTATTGCCTAAGTCCCCAATATCATGAAACCGTAAACTACTATGATGGTAATGCTAGTATAAATAAATAGCCAAATGGGGTGACTCCCCGTCTGGGAATGTATCCTTTTGAATATCCCACTTTATACGTATATATTATTCTGAGAAGTAATATCAAGCAATAATATACCTAACCTATTGGTCAAAACTATTTTATTCCTCGTCAAAGGGTCCCGATGTCCACGAGCAGAATTAAATTAATAAAATAAAAAACTTGTTTGATCCACAAGTTTTCGATGATTTAATATTTGTGTTCAAATCCTTTAAATGCTTAATATAAAACCCTAAAGTGGAATGTCACTTAATGTTTCGTTGACTTTTTAGGCATGTTATAACTCAGGTAAATCGCAAAGCTAAGGACTTGAACTTGGGACGAGGAGGAAGTTGCCGCTTAAGTGAATTTTTGTAAATCAAATGAAATTTCCATTTCCTCAAAAACAATGTTTTATATATAGGTTGCACACTTAAATCTTAATTATCTATTTTGGGACAACTCTTGCCACTCTAAACTTTTTGAATGGAGCATGGAATATTATTTATAACGTCTCTTTTGGAAGTCGTTGTCCTTTAAATTGAGATGACTACGTGAACATATTATTAACACCCGATATTGTTGGGTCCCGAATCTTGATATAAAATTAAAGGGGTTAAGAATGGCCTTCCATAAATTTTTTCTGAGTTTTTTTTTTCTTTGTAAGTAGTATTTGAACCCTCCTACATGCTGTTTCTCAATACCTCTCAGTGTTCTTAGCATACCTTGTATGAAGTTTGAACTTTAATTGATGCTCTTTAGGTAATTCCCATCAACAAAGTCTTATTGCCCTTCAACTTGCCCCTTCATTGGAGCCTTCACTTTCCAACACTTATATTGAGTGGCATAATAGTCCCTTCCTTACATCAATAAATTTATTATTAGATCTATAGTTGCCATTACCGATATTCTATGGATCTCCCCCATAAGTTATTCAATGCACTGTAGAGATTGATCCATCCTCATCTTCTAGATATCATACTCACCTGTGAGTATAAGGTACCGTATGATGGTTTGAAGTAGTTTTGAAATCCATTTGCTTCATGAAAAAGAAGATCTTTTTGTTAAAAGTTTCCTTCTTATTAAACTTCTCACAAGCTCTAATACCACTTATTGGAGATATGAATCTTTTAATGCATTATGTAAGGCTAATGTTGAATTTTTTTTTATTGAAAATAAATTCAAAAACAACTACGATAAGAAACTTTGGATTGTAAATAATCAAAGACTATGCAGAATCTAGTCAATGATACTGAAGGAAAAATTTCAGTGACACAGAATAAATAAAATCAATAACAAAACAGTGTTTACCAAACTTTCAGCCTTCATAAAATATTACGAACACTCTTACTAGAGTTAGTGGTTTTACAAAACCTTAAAGCTTACAAATAGATTGACATAACAATGAAAAAGAAAACAATCCTCATATTTCCCTAGACCTCCTTTTATTACACCGAGGAGTCCTAAACGGCTTACAATATTTTCCTATGTTTATCAATTATCATCCTAAACAAATAACCTATACGTAAACTTATAACAAAAATACTCACTAATCACATAAGCCTTGTTTAATCATCAATCAATCTTAATCCATTAGCAGTTTGTCAACTCAGTGTCAGCAAGTAATAACTTTGTCAGCTAGTTGTAACATTGTACCAGCTTTAGCAATTAACCCTCTGAACACTAACACAGTACATAATACCACCAGCAAGCAAATAAACTGTTTACAAGCATAGTAAATACTACTAGAATATTTTCTTTAATCTTCCAAGCAGTACTTAACCTTACCCAAGCAGTAACTAACACATAATAGCAGTTTTTCCTAAGTTACACTAGTATAGTAAGTTTATATAGCAGCACTAACTACTTAAGCATATTTTTTTCACAATTCTTTTTGTGCTAAGCATAATTAACACAAACCTTTCCTTCTTGAGCATCACTAACTTTGATAAGAGCAGCAGTAATTTCAAACATCCTTATGAAGCTTTTATTCCCAACACGGTATTTGCATGTTTATGGGATGTTGTTTAACATCTTGGTTCTCGAAGAAGCAAACCGCTCTTGCTATTTCCACTACCGAAGGGAAATAGTAAGCAGTCAAAAGCATTCAACAAGCACTATGGATGAAACAAAATCTCGTAGATTATGGCAGAGTTAGATGAACCATCCTAGTAAATTGGTATAACAAAAAGGGCTATTTACTTAAGTAAAAAATCCCGTTACAACACTCACCGAAAACAAAAACACATTGAGATTCGTCACCAAATTTTCCATAGAAAAGGTTTCATCGGAAGATAACATTACCGATATTCTAACTAAACCCCCTTTAAACCGTGAGCCTCACATTACTTTACGTCTAGGTCTAAGGTCTAGGAATGAATGGAACAAAATTGATAAACTACTATTAGAAGTCCTCATTACTATAAATGATTGAAATAAGGTAACTAAAGTAAACAAGAACTATGAACTACAATCAAAATTAAAATGCCAATATCAAAAAATTAGGAAATGTTATTCGTCCAAATTGGGCGCCCCCCCTTAAATCTTAAACCGGGCGGTCCCCCATAAAATTAAAGGGGAGGGGCATGTATTTTAAAGGGACCGCCAAAATCTGACAGTATGTAGAAAGTTTTTTTATATAATATATTTTTTTAATCTTGTTCCTAGATTCTTTATTTTTTGCCACAAAATCAAAGACATTTGGGAAACTTTTTCAAAGACTAAATCTATAACAAAAATTACGTAACCTCAGGGTTTGCCAAGGCTTTTAAAATTATTATACTTAATATATTAAATTAAGTTCCCCAATACATTTATCAAAATTCTTCTCGACGACAATAAGTACAATGAAAAATCTATTTTCATACATTGTTGGATTATATGCTAAACAAAATATATTTTCAAATCATGCATAATGAACTCCGGCACTGTTGCAAAATTAATAATCAAAAATATATTTTTTTTGACAATCTGGATTTGAGCAACATTAAAATCTAAGGAGCACTTGGATTATTTTCTTAGGTTTTCTTTATCTTAGATCGAAATAATCGTTTACTCCACATTTATGACGCTTATAGCACAACACTAGCAAAAAATACAAACCAACAAGGTCCTCATTTAAATGAGTGATTTTTTTACAACATACTTCTCTTTTTAAAAGAAATCTTAAGAAGCATTACAACAATTTAGGAGTATTAAAACATTTTGCTTAATATGGTATTTATATTAAAAAACATTTATGTTTACCTACTTGGCATGCTTTTTTTACATGTACTTTACATTGGGCGTAAATTCCCTTTAGTCTTGATTATTTTAAAACAAAATTAGAACTTGTTTGCCTATTTTTCCTTGCATTGTTTAAAATGTTGTAGTCTTTAGTTTGCCATAAAAATTTAGGACTTCCTGCCAAAGTGCCACAAAAAAGTCTACCCTGTTTACATTTCTAAAAAGAAAAACAAAAACCCTAAAATTCTAGACACTTCTAGGTTGCGGCCTGCCCTTTAACCTCAAAGGGTTGTCCCCTTAAAAATTAATAGGTGCCCGACCATAAATATTTAAGGACCTGCCCTTGAAGTATCACAAATTTTTACTATTATTTTTCTGCTTTTTTGACCCTCCCTTCCCTAAAACCTAGCTAAAATTTCCCAAAACTCACCCAACATTCCCTTAAGTTGGGTTATTGCTAACCAGGTCCCCATCCACTCCGTAATTACACATTTTCCTAGTATAAATCAACCCTTTCCTCTAAACACAATTCACCACATTCGTCTTGTCTTCTCAATTGTCCTATCCCCACAAAACCTTCACCCAAACCTTTCAAGAGTTCAAAAATTCCCTGTAAGACCCCATATGGAGAAGGAAATGAAAACCATTGTAAACTGCTACAGTGAATGGTTGAAGTTAACATACCCAAACACCAATATCTAAACCCACAATCCCTCTCAATGAACCATCATAAAAAACCCTGTCTACAACTCAACCGATATCATGATTCCAACCACAATCTCATTTACTTATCCCACTTAGGATTATTGTGACACTAAGTGGTTTGACAAGCTTCTATTCCACACAAAGCTCAATCAACTTAACTCACACAACCTTTATTTCCTTAACCTTCTTAATCCACATGTTGCTAGCAAGATTTCATCTCAAGCTCCCACTCACACCTCATTGATACAACTAAAAACGCACAACCTCCACCTCCTCTTAATCTCCAAGAAAGAAATGCTCATTAGTAACATTAATCAATTCAATATTTTATTAAACCTCCTAGCCATATGCACCCTCTCATAACGAACAACCCCTCATCACCGTATTTCCAAACATGCCTCACACTCTCAACTTGGATTCAGTTGAAACACATGTTAAGTTTAATGTCCTTGTTTGCATATTTACCCAAAAAGTTAATTCCTAACCTTGTGAAGGATATCAATTGGATTAAAGTTTCTTCTTCGCTCGATCCAACAACCACTGCCTCAAAATCAAACGTGACTATCCCCTCCACAACCACTCCGCTCCAAACTCTCTACCACCACAAACAAGCATCATACATGCCCTACTTTTTCTCGCCTATATTTTATTTCCAACTAAAAATGACCTACAAGCCCCTCCTCCATTTTACAAGCCAAGTCCCCTAATGGTTTTCCCTATGGCAATCTAGAAGTATTAGGAACCTTTGTATTATAATTATATGATTGTTTTCTTAATATGCTTCAAGCATATTATTTAGAAATTTGATGTAATGCATGAGTGTGTATGATTACAACGATTTTCAATGTATTAATGATAGTAATCTTTGGTTGAATATCTTGCAAATTTTTTTCCTTTCTTTGCTATATGTTAGAAACAACTGTGTTTGCTCCTCTAACTTTGTTTTTTGTAAGCAAAGTTGACCATCGCTTTAATTCCTAGGTGCCCTCGAATGAGGGGGGTACACAGCAAGGGGGAGCATTTATTATACCGTCCGGTTTTTTTACTTACTTCATCGATTAAGCCTTTTTTGATTCTACCAAAAGGAGAAATTTGAAAATAAACTCACTAAACGACTTGTTTAAAATAATTTTTGACATTATTAATGCTTTTAGATTTTCTAATTCAATCCAAAAAGGGAGATTGTTGATAGAAATAATGCCAAAAAACTTTATTCACTAATTTTCGACCTCTCTACGTTTTAATAATTTACAAAAATGTAAAAAACGATAATGAAAAATTATTCGTAAAGCAAATAAAGAAATAAATTTTATTTTAAAATTTAATCACTTAAGCAGGGTAGAATAAAAGAAAATGGCTTAATATGGCATTTTAAGATCAAAATAAATTTTATCAACCTAACAAATTTTTATAAAAAGAGTCACAATACATTTTTATAACTTTTTTACAAAACATTTTTTTAAAATTCAAAAACATGTTTTAGAAAATCAAAATAAATATTTTTGATTTTTCAAATTTCTACCTAAAAAATGGCTAAAAATGTTTCCAGAAACAACCCCCTAAAAAAACAAAAAAAGACCGTCCCCCTGCTTTTGCCGGTCCTCCTAATTACACTGCGAATCCTTAAGTTTAGAAGGACCGGCACCCAAATTAATAAGGGGACCGCTAACAAAAAATTCAACGAGATTGCCTAAAATTAAGGGACTATTCCCCCAGCTAAATTTTCCTAACCTTTCCCACACCTTTTTCTTTCTGTTCTAAATCAGTTTATACTCTCATTTCTTTCCTTTGATCATTTAATCATAAAGCTTTGTTTCCAAGTGATTCAAGCTTTGATCTTCATGTGCAAGAGAAGAATACTTCCTACCATCAAGTGAAGAAGTATTATAGCTTAGTGTGTGTCCTTGCAACCTTGTTGCAATTATATCATATCTTGTAAATCATTTGTGTATATTGTGAAGGTGTGTATCGTAGTTGTGTACATTAAGTAGATTGTGGTGATCATTGTAAGTATAGTTAGATCGAGGCAATCTTAGTAAGTAGTGTTAGATTGTTGAGATCAAGGTAGTGTTTAGTTGAAGTGAAGTTGTAAAGAGGAGTGTAGACAAGTTGTGAAGGGTAAAGAAGTTGTGAAGTAAAGTGAAGTCTTGACGTGAAGAAAAAGGTGTGTGGTGAATCCGAGTAGTGAATTGTTGTGAAGTGGTGTGGTTAGTTGTGATAGATTGGTTCTAGCTAGGATTAGAACTCGACATTTTGCTTAGTGTCGGAAATTGGTGTAAGCTAAGTTGTGTACGGTTTTCTCCGCCTAAAGGGAGCTTGTTGACATAGTAAAGAAAACTCTCGAGTTTGGTGCTCGGAGAGTGGAGTAGGGCGAAGAGGTGCTTCGTTACTGAACCACTATAAATCCTCGTGTGGTGGTTTAATCTTTCCATCTCTTATCTCTTATCTTGCATACTTATTTTATTTCTTGTCATTACTTATTTGATTTAATGTTCATATTGTGTACATTGTGAATTCACATAAAGTCGAATCTAACTTATTGCAATCAAACTAAACATTAAATTAAAAAGCGGTAAACTATTCAACCCCCCTTCTAGTTTTTCACAAAAAGTATAAGCTGAAAATAATAAGCCGAGAAAATAAGTCGTGGCTTATTTCCTTACTGGGCCGTGAGCCTAATAAGCTCAAAAGCATCGAAAATAAGCTAGAAATAAGCACTTAGGCTCGAAACCCTTTTTAGTTTTTGAATAAGTTTTCAAGATTTGGAGTACCAAAAGCACTCATAAGTAATCGCGGGACACATTTCTGTAACTCCCTTCTTGACAAGACATTGAAGAAATACGGTGTAACACATAGGCTTGCTACCCCTTATCATCCTCAAATAAGAGGTCAAACTGAAAACACTAATCGGGCTATTAAACGCATCTTCGAGAAGACTATGAATGGAAATAGAAAGGAATGTACAGATAAACTCGATGACGCACTATGAGCATTCAGAACTGCCTATAATTCACCCATCAGAAGCACTTCATTCAGAATTGTATATGGAAAAGCATGCCACCTTCCAATTGAGATGGAACATAAGGCATATTGGGCTTTAAAAAATGTAAATCTAGATTTAGATACCGCAGGAAAACATAGGTACCTACAATTGAACAAATTAGCAGAATTAAGAAATAAGACCTATGAACATTCCCGAGCATACAAAGAAAGAGTAAAGCAATGGCATGATGCAAAGATTATGGATAAGGAGTTCCATGAAGGAGACGAGGTCCTAGTTTTTAATTCAAGGCTAAAATGGTATGGGCCTTACACCATTAGCAATGTATTTCCTTATGGAATAGTGGAGTTGTGTGGTAAGAACGGAGTAAATTTTAAAGTTAATGGGCATAGATTAAAAAAATATTACGAGGGAGATATAATACCACGACGGAAACTCTTTACTTTTGCAAAGACATAGAGCGTCCTGATTCTAACCTAAAGACTCGGTAATAAACAAATGTGCTGTCAGGAGACACAACCATTTTTTAATTATGAAAATGTATTTAGGATGTATGAATTCTATTGGTTTTTTGTTGGTTTCTCTCTATATTGCAGTTCTAATCTTTAAGTAATTAGAATTCGAGGTCTCCTCTACTCATTTTCATATGTTTTGTCTGGGCGTAACCACATTGGTTACGCCATAACAGATTTAATTACAGTGTAATGTCCGGAATTAGTTACGCCATAACCTTCTTAGCTTAAATTTCCAAATTCATGTTTACGGCATAACCAATCCTATTGTTATGCCGTAAAACTGTTTCTGTAACCTAAAATAAGTTTGAAACCTTTTCAAAACCGTGTATAAGTAAATGAACTTTGTGGGTACTATCTCTAGAAACCATTACGAGACTTCACTCGTCCACTTGGGCACCAAGTGGTTTAAAAGGCTTGTTGCATATGCTAAATGCAACTGTGATTCCTACGAAAGTGAGTTAGATTTTAGTGTATATTTATCTATGAACATTTAATGCTTGTTGTTGTTTAGTGATTTCAGGGGAAACGAGGTTGTTCTATAGATGCTTTGCAAGAATTCATCTCTTGCAGTCATCATTCGAAGAGGAGAGTAACGCTCAGGGGAGTCTTTTGTTTTAATTCTACTCTTATTTCATAATTTCATTTCCTTAAATGTACAATAGGGACATTGTACAAACCAAGTGGGGGGATGAGAGTAGAATTACCACTTGACCTATATTTGCCTTCGATTTTCTAGTTTTCTTTAAAAAACGGTGCCAATTTTAAAAATTTTGACATGTTTTTCTTACTGAACTAGAATTAATTATGTGAGCACAACTATTTTATTAAATCTCATTAAACCCTCTAACGCAATCATCAATCCTCCATATCTATTTATCATCCATTGAACCAATCTCAATATCCCCATCCCCATATCCATCTCAACTAAAATCCTCCGAGGTAAATTAATTGGTGGAGGCTAAAGCCTAATATTCCATTTCCATCTATTATACAAAAATCCACCAAATATATGAGAGTGCCGGTAGTATTGTAGACTTTAGAACTTGGCATGTACATCTTGTCAAGACCTAATTGGTTAGTTGGAATAGACGGTTCAAGAAGGCAACATCTTAGGAAATAAACCCAAAAGACCTAAAGTGTGTATGTTTATCGGCTTGTCACACTGACTTGTCGACCTCCCTATGTAAAACCTTTGTTGCACTTTTTTGTTAACATTAACAACAATACACCTCACCTCCTCAACAATGCACCTCCACTTGAAAACATTTACCATCCACCACCAAATCTTAGAAATCAAGATTTTCCCAATCCTCCAAACATCTTGGATTTTGTTCATCCAAATGACATGCCTCACCTCCACAACATGTTTTGCCAATTTTGTAGCACTACAAGGCATGAAATCCAAATGCTTCGAAACCGTGTCAACTATATGTTCTCTTACATTCGACACCACCTCGGCTCTTCATCAAACCCACCTTACTTCCCGCATTAGTCGCATGGAAATCTCTCCTCACCCCTCATATTATATAGGAAAATCATATTTATCCTAAAATTTAGAATTTTTAGTTATTTTCTTTTCATTTCTAGTTTAAGTTTCTTGTCTTATGGGCTTTAATGCCAAATTTTATGTTTTATCCCTTATAATTGATTTAACATTATTTCCTTTTGTTGCGTTGATGATGGATGTTTATTGCTTAAATGTATACGTGTGCATATGTGGTTGTCATATATCACAATAATAATATATATATATATAATATATATTATATATATATATATATATATATATATATATATATATATATAAATATATAATAGTATGATAGTATATATATATTTGCTTGTCTACTAACTTTGTTTTATAGCACGCATCCATAGCTTGATTCCTTGGTTCCCCAAGCAAGGGGGAGCATACACCAAGGGGGAGCACTTACAATATTGTCTTTATTTTTTACTTTGCAATCATAACCAAGTCACTTAGCATTCGTCAAAACAAGATATGCAAGGAAGGCCTCTACAACGCTTTTTGCTTCGACAAAAAAGGGGAGAAGAAATGTAAACTCATCCACTAAATACTTATTTAGTAACTTTTAAATAAGCATGAGTTTATATTTTGTCATCATCAAAAAGGGGGAGATTGTTAATATAAATATTCACGCAAAAACGATATTTATATTTAATGATCTTCATGTTTTGATAATAACAAATATAATGCCATACTATGTAAAAGTTTACGTAAACAAGTTATTTAGTCAAAAGTTTACTTGACGACGACAAATCACTTAAGGTATTGATAACATCAAATAATTAATACATTTTAATATCAAATTCCCTATAAAAATGCTTATAAGTATGTTGTAAATATCTAAAAATGCTACTTAATTGCTTATATTTAGTTTTTAGGGACCAAGAAAGCATTTTAGCAAAAGAAGAGGGATTTGGACATAAATTCACTTATGTGAAGAGTTCAAGGCAGTTTACGGCGTAACACCCCTAAGAGATTACGCCGTAACATATACTAATGAAGAAATGAGACATCACACCTTTTACGGCGTAAAGCATCTCATACTTTACACCGCAACATTTAAATTTACAAGGTATGACTTATCCGAGTCAACGTTACGGGGTAACATAGGCGACAAGGTTACACCGTAACATCATTTTAGCCTAGAAGATTGGAAGCTTACGTAGCAGGGATATGGCGTAACATCTAACAAAGGTTACGCCGTAATAGTTTCGATTTGTATAAATAGAGCCCTCATCTGGCTCATTCAGCATCACTCACTTCCACAACTCACAACACAGTTCCAAAGGGGTGAACAAAACCTCCAAAGTCCGAAGCATTTCACCAGAAGGTCCAAGGGAGAAGTCACTTTACATATTCTTGTATTTATTCGTTCATAACATTTACTGTAAGAACAATGATGATTCAATCCATGTTTATGTTCATTAATTCTTGCATTTATGTTACTATGAGCGGCTAAGAACTCTAAGTGCTGGCCTAACCATGTATTTACTATTGTTATGATTAATATTTCCTGTTCAATTATTGTTTTGTTAAATATCCTTATAGCCTTTCATTGATCCCTATGTTTTGGTAGTATAGAGGGTGGCTTAGATCTTGTTAATCATGATATTAGACTTACCATGTTAATCCTGGGATTGGCAGGGTACTAGGGTAGCTTGACACCTATCTCTAGTGTAGGAATTGACCTAATTACCGCCTTTGCCATAATAAAGACTTAAAAAATGTAGGAACTCTTTCAGTGGAGATTAGTAATCGGTTTAGATTATAGATTGGTCTTAAGGATAGTTGGAGTTTAACCACTACAAACTTAGATGCCATGCTCGTGTAATCGTAAGGGAATGTGGGATCGCAGAGTAAGTACAGGACAGACCTCAAATACCAATTTGGGTTTGTCGATTTTAGAACCACTAATGGAACTTATAATTGAACATTGCACAGGAAAAGGTAATCATAGCATTAGTAACGAAATGGTTAGGCTAGCACGCTTTTCTCCCTGAATACTTTTATCAATTTACTTTACTGCATTTACCTTTTTGTAGCTATTAAAATCAACTTAAAATCATTTTCAAACGTGACATATTCAAACTAAAACTAGTAAACATTAGCTCTTGGGACGACCTCAGATGTACCAAACTACTGCACTATATACAAAAAATCATAATGGCTAAGGGGGAAATCGATAACCTCACCATGGAGCAGTATCTAGCACTTACTTGAGGAAACCAAGCACCGGGTGTGCTCAAACCTGAAATAGGAGGCAACGTGAATTTTGAGATAAAGAGTTAATTCATATGAGAATTAAGGGAGGATACCATTTCCAGAAACAAGAACGACGATGCCTATGAGCATGTGGAGCGAGTTTTAGACATTGTCAACTTATTTAACATTCCTAAAGTATCACATGATGTTGTCATGCTGCGCGTCTTCCCCTTTACTCTAACTGGAGCCGCTAAACGATGGGTGGATAGACTTCCTCCAGGAACTGTCGATTCTTGGGATCTCCTTAAAAAAGCCTTTATCTAAAGGTACTGTCCACCATCAAAGACTGCCAAATAGCTTGAAGAAATCCGCAACTTCAAGCAGGAAGGAGACGAGACTTTATACCAAGCCTCAGA
Organism: Tanacetum coccineum; assembly: GCA_026074375.1. NCBI lineage: Eukaryota > Viridiplantae > Streptophyta > Magnoliopsida > Asterales > Asteraceae > Tanacetum > Tanacetum coccineum. Next base: position 29,102 of record BQNB010022490.1, on the reverse strand, counting down.
ACGGTATAATGACCTACTCTATAAATGCCCCACTCATGACATCAATAGCCACCAGAAGGTAAACATCTTCTATAACGATCTTGGAACCATGAACCGCCAATTGCTTGATTCACAAGGGCCAATTCCTGGCATGACACCTGCTCAAGCGTTAACAGCAATTCAAACTATGGCTGACCACTCCTAAAAGTGGCACGATGGGACATCCAACAAAAATATAGAGGGTAGTAGTAATTCTGAAGGGATCGTTGCTATTGTAAATAAACTATAAAACCTTGGTCAAGACATGAAGATGTTGAAAGAGAATGTTCACGCTATTGAAGTAGGATGTCAAATCTACATAGGTACTCACCTTGACAAAGATTACCCTCTAAACAAGGAAGTAAAGAGTGTGGAATAAGTTAAATATGGAGAGTTCGATTGACCCTTCCCAAATAACAACAGAAATGATGAAAGATTTAATAGGGGAGGATATGACCAACCATCATCTGGAGAAAGAAGACCAAGCCTAACTAAAATAATCATTAAATACATAGAAGAAGCATCTAAGAGACATGCCGAGCAAGACGAATGGTAAAAGAAATTTTGCCAAAGTATAGAAATTAGCCGAGAAGCTCACGACAAAATTATCCAAGGTCTTGAGACAAAGGAAAAAAACTTAGCCAATGAAGTGGAAGGGCGAGTTAATAATGGAAAGTTCAAAGAATGCAAGACAATCTATACTGAAGATGGATCACCATTATACATACCTTTCTATTATTCCCCCGAGGAAATTGAATACTTTTCTTTTAACTCAGGATTTTCTGATAACGAGAAACAAGAAATCGACAATTCAGGAATGGCTGAGGCTCTAGCAGCACTTGAGGCCACACTTAAGATAAGAAAAGAAGAACCTAAAGAAGAAAAACAAAGTGTAAACTACTATGTTGATCCTTATGAGCCCCTAATACCATTCCCTAGACGATTAGAGCAACACGCTGAAGAAGCATTGGTGCACAAAACTATGGAGAGCTTAAAGAAAATTAAAATAAATCGTCCTTTGTTAAAAGAAATTAGGCAAACTAACAATTACACTAAATACATAAAGGATTTGGTAGAAAAAAACCTAGGACCGAAGAAGATGAGGAAATAAGAATGAACCCTCGGTTCTCCGCTCTTCTCCGGAATCATCTACCCCCCAAGGAACAAGATCCAGGAAGTTTCATTCTCCATTGTACCATTGGAATGTTAGATTTTAATAATGCATTAGCAGATTTAGAAGTTAGCATTAACGGCATGCCTCTTTCTATGTATAAACGTTTAGGCATAGGAAAACTCAAACCAATTAATATGGTGATTGAAATGGCTGATAACACTAAATGCACACCTAAGGGGATAATAGAAAATTTACTCGTAAAAATCGACAAATTCATCTTCCCAATAGATTTTGTGATTCTTGATATGGTTGAAGACCTCAAGATGCCCATCATCCTAGGAAGACCATTGCTTGCCACTGCACACGCTAAAGTATATATATTCAGAAACTCCATTTCTCTAGAAGTTAGAAGTGAAAAAGTGATATTCAAAATAAGAAGTAGTTTTACTATGACTTTTGAATCCATTCGATCAATAAGAAGCGATACATGCCCGAAGGACGATGACTTTAAAAAGATTGATTATGATTTATTCTTATACGATTCAGTGAGTTTAACCTACTATTAAGTATCAATCCAGACATTTTTTCCTTCGAAATTGACTTACAAGAATCTTATGAAGAGATCGTATATAGGATAACTAAAGTTGAAAGAAAGAAACAATCCAGACCTAAAGAAAGAAGGATGCATTGGTGTAAGGCGATTTTGCAAGAAAAAGAAAATGGGAGCGAGTATTGGCCATCTTGCGACCCAAACCATGATGTATGCAATGGAGGAGATTCACTAATTAGCAAAATGAAACGTTATTGGGAAAGCATGAACTATAGTAAATGAGAAAAGTTAGAATGGGAAATCTAAGCTTAAATGATTAGATGAAAATAAGATATGGAAAGGTATGCAAGATAACCATGGAGAGAATTCTCAAAGACCACTTGAGAGACAAGTTCAGAGATGAAAAAGATGACTTAGAAGAGAACTTGGAAGACCAAGAGGAGTGCGGAGAAGATAAATCAAACACAATAATAGGGGATATTCATGATAAATTAAACGATGATTGGTTTAAAAATACAAGTGAAGATGAAGACGATTTGGAAGGGATACTGGATTATTTGGAACCAATATCATATGACGGATTCATCGACTTGGATAACGAAGCCTATAACAAGAGAAAGTGCAAATTGTTGGGAATGACCTATATGGAACCAACTCTGTTGGGTTTTAGAAGTTTCTACAACTTAGTGCTGCTACTTATACAAGTTACTACTGCCAGTTCTACTTAGTGTTGCTGGTGAAGAAATTAAAGATTCAAGAAAATAGACTAAGTAGTTAGTACTGTTAGTTATAAATAGTTAGTACTGCCAGTACATTGTTAGTACTGCTAGTATAGTTAGTGTTGTTAGTAGTAAGTTAGTACTGCTAGCATATAATAGTTAGTACTGCTTAGGAGATATGAATGGGTTATTATAGGAATAGATATGCATTATCTCTTCACACGTCTTGTAAGCCCATTAGGGTTTTCCTTGGTGTATAAAAGGAACCCTGCGACACTAGTTAGATATAAGTTAGAAAAACAAGTTTCACAAATATTAATAGTTAGTAATCTGTAAGCTAGCAAATTAATAGTAATCAAAGTTCGGTTTTATTCATTGTTCTTCTTAGCAATATAAGTTAATTTCCGCATAGTTTATATTGTTTATAGTCATTGTTTTTCTTGTAGTTAGTTTGGATCTATCCAGATTGGCTACCACCCTTAACAGGCTAGAAAGATCTATTAAGTCTAGGATCCACAAGTGGTATCAGAGCCTGTAAAGAAACTCTGAGAAAGAAGAACCAAAACACATCAATTATAAATCTTTACCTTTCAGATCTATTCAATGGCAGGATCAGCTGATAAAAATACACCACCATCACCACTACAATAAACACCAACACAACAAGCCCCTCACACTGTGTCAACCATTAAACTTCCTATTCTGAAGAAAGGTGAGTATGATATTGGGGCCATGAAAATGGAACATTACTTGAGCCATACAGACTATCCTATATGGGAAGTCATACAAAAAGGAAATTGTCCTGTAAGTGTCTCAACAGATACGAATGGAGTAATAAAGGTTCTGCCTCCTAAAACTACTAAAGAAATTTTAGCCAGAGAAAGAGAAAGAAAAGCAAGGACCACCTTGCTTATGGCTTTACTAGAAGAACATTTAGCAAAATTTTACAAGATAACTAATGCTAAAGAGATGTGGGATGCTATCAAATCCAGATTTGGTGGTAATGATGAATAAAAAAAGATGCAGAAATACATTTTAAAGCAATAGTTTGAAGGCTTTTATGTATCCAACTCAGAAGCATTGCATAAAGGTTATGACAGGTTTCAGAGTATTCTGAGTCAACTTGAGATTCATGGTGCAGGTCTCTCTACTGAAGATGAAAATCAAAAGTTCCTTAGGTCTTTACCTTCTTCCTGGTCCCAAGTATCCTTAGTCATGAGGACCAAACCAGGAGTGGACAGTCTTAGTTTTGATGATCTCTATAAATATCTTAGAGTCTTTGAGTCTGATGTTAAAGGCTCTACTGGATCATCTTTTAGTGCACAAAATGTTGCCTTTGTTTCTTTCGAAAGCACTAGCAGTACTAATGATGTTAGTACTGCTTATGGTGTTTCTACTTCTTCTGGATACAACTCACAAAAAGAAAACTCTTCATCATACACTGATGAACTCATGTACTCATTTTTGGTAATCAATCTAGTGGTCCACATTTGGATTATGAGGACCTGGAGTAGCTTGATGAGTTTCATTTAGAAGAAATGGACTTGAAATGGCAAGTAGCCATGATTTCAATGAGATTGAAGAAGTTTTACAAGAAGACATGTAGAAGGCTGCAGTTTGATGCTAAGGAACCAGTTGGCTTTGACAAGACCAAGGTTGAGTGCTTCAATTTCCATAACACATGGCACTTTGCTAGAGAGTGCAGATCAAAAGGAAATCAAGAAAGCAGAAGAAGAGATACAGGATATAGAGCAAAAGACAATGGGAGGAGACCTTGAAAACAAGAGGAACCTAAAGATTTGGTAACTCTTAATGGAGAAGGTGTTGATTGGACTGGTCATACAGAGGATGAGCAAGAGAAATTTGCTTTGATGGCTTACAACAATTCAGGCTCAGACACTGAGGTAACATCTTGTTCAAAAGAATGTGTGGAATCATATGCTAAACTTAAAAAATTATATGATGAACAAAGGGAACAACTTGGTGATGCTAGTATAGAAATTCAAGCCTATACTCAAGCTTTAAAAAAGGTAAAGGCTCAATTAGTTGCCCATTAGAAAAATCAACTTTGGTATGAGAAAAATATTAGATTTATGAAAATTGATTTAGATGATAAAACTGATGTGCTCACATATCATAAGAAACTATTAGCAGAAGCTGTAAAAGAAAAAGAAGAATAAAAAACCAAACTTGAGAATTTTCAAAGTTTTTCTAAAAATCTTAGTAAACTGTTAAATAGTCAGATAAGTGCTAAGGACAAATATGGGCTTGGGTATGAAGATCAAGTACATCAAGGTGTCTTAAGTTATGAAAATGAAGTTTTTCAAAGTGTATTTGACAGTAGGTCAAATGATGTAGAAGATAGTCCTATGCATGATAGATTTGCAAATGTTGAAGGCATGCATGCAGTTCCTCCTCCAATGACAAGAAATTACATGCCTCCAGGACCTAATAGAGAAGTAGATAATTCTATGTTCACATATGGTCCAAAAAAGTCTAAAACTAGTGTATCTAATACTCAAACCAGTAATTTTAACTCTTGTAAGTCTAATTCTAGTGTAGAAACACTTGATTCTGTGCCTAAACCAGTTGTAGCTAAACCCAAAGTTGTTAGTTAACCTAAAGTTTGGTCTGATGCTCCTATCATTGAGGAGTATGAGTCAGACAGTGATGATGAATATGTGATTCAACCTTCAAAAGAACAGGAAAAACCTAGTTTTGCTTTTGTTAATACTGTTAAGCATGTAAAAACTCCTAGGGAAACTGTTAAAGAACAAAACACATATAGTCCAAGTCCTAAAGCTGACAAGAGAGACTGGAATGGTTTAATGTCCAAAAGGTTGGGTTTGGGATATGGGTTTACTAAAAAGGCATGTTTTGTATGTGGCAATTTTAGTCATCTTATTAGAGATTGTGATTTTCATGAGAAAAGAATGGCTAAACAGGTTGAATTGAACAAAAAGAAGGGTAAGGGTACTGATCAAGGGGAGAATAAACCAGTGTGGAACAATGTGCAAAGATTGAATCACCAAAACAAATTTGTTCCAAAAGCAGTACTAACTAAAACTGGCATAGTTCCAGTTAATACTGCTAGACAAAATCTCTCTAGTCAAGCAGCAAAAACTAGTACTGCTAGGAAAGTTAATACTACCAGACCTATTGTGAATGAATTCAGACCAAGAAATAATTTTTATAAGTCTCATTCACCTACTTAAAGGCCATTTAAAAGAACAACAACACCAAAAGCTAATTTTTCAAATTAAGAAGCAGTTAGTGCTGTTAGGGGTATAAGGGAAACTGCTGTTAAGCCCTCAACAGGTTGTAATTAGAGACCCAAAAGACATTACTAGAACAAAGTCTCCAAATACAATAGTGGATCTAGCTTTAGTAAAAATGTTAATTTTAAAGATCCACTAGGCATACCCAAGTCAGCAATCACTTGGGTCCTTAAGAGAAACTAATTTCTCTTATTTGATGTGCAAGATAATCCACAAAGAGCTTTAAAGAACAAAGGGTTGTTACAACTCTTAGATTAAATTCAGACGGTATGGATTCTTGTAGATTTGCCTTATGGGAAGAAGGCAATTGGGACTAAATGGGTCTATAGGAATAAGAAGGATGAAAGAGGTGTTGTGGTTAGAAATAAGGCAAGGTTGGTTGCCCAAGGACATAGGCAAGAGGAAGGGATAGACTATGATGAGGTTTTTGCTCCTGTAGCTAGGATTGAAGCCATTAAGATCTTTTTGGCCTTTGCTTCTTATATGGGATTCATAGTTTATCAGATGGATGTGAAGAGTGCCTTCTTGTATGGCATAATTGATGAGGAGGTGTATGTGTCTCAACCTCTAGGTTTTGTAGATCCTAAGTTCCCTAAGAAGGTCTACAAGGTTGTAAAAGCTTTGTATGGTTTACACCAAGCTCCCAGAGACTGGTATGCTAAAAAAGGAACCATTGACAAGACTCTCTTCATCAAAAAGGACAAGAATGATATCATGTTGGTACAGGTTTATGTGGATGATATTATTTTTGGTTCTACAAAGAGGTCTTGGTGTGATGAATTTGAGGCATTGATGAAAAGTAGATTTCGGATGAGTTCTATGGGAGAGCTTGTTAGGAATTAAACACTTTAGAGTTAGTACTGCTAAGCTAACAGTTAGTACTGCTAGAAGAAAATATTAGTATTGCTGGTTCAATATTACTGCTGTTGGTGAGAAAATTAATGTTGTTGAAAGTCTTCTTCTCATGTTTAGTTGGGTGGTTCGTGTGAGAAATAAAGATAGATGAAACTAGTGGACATCCATAAGGACTTTTCAAGACAACTCGCGGAGAGCCCAATTTTAAATACAAAAAGTTAAAACTATTAGATGTGATAATGGTACAGAATTTAAGAACATGGATTTTATTGAATTTTGTGGGTTCAAAGGATCAAGATGGGGAATACACAGTTAATGCCGCGAAAGATCATTCACAACTCAAAATAGAGTTGCTAAAGAAAGAACATTGACCCTTATACGACCCCCCCGCGCCCCCCCCCCCGGCCCCCTTCCCCCCCCCCCCCCCCCCCCCCCCCCCCCCCCCCCCCCCCCCCCCTAGAACCAATGCTATGCAGCATTCATTTTTAAACTAACCACTTTTTGGCTGTCAGATGTTAGTACTGCTTGTTATGTGCCTTACAGATGGAGTGTTAGTGACCAAGCCTCTAAAATAAAGGACACCCTAATTATGAACCTTATAACTGTGAAAAATACCAATTCATACGCTATAGAAGTCCCTTCTTGGGTGCCATGTTTGTGACCATCTTGATACCATTGGACCACCTGGGCAAGTGTGAAGGGAGGTCTGAATGAAGGGTTTTTAGTTGGGGATTCCATATATAGCAAGGCTTTTAGGGTATTGTTTCACATTTAGAACCCAAGAGAGTGAAGAAAACCTGCATATAACCTTTTAGAAAATAAACCAAATGTTGCAGGGAAGGGACCTAATTGGCTATTTGATCATGATTATTTAACTGATTCAATAAATTATCAGCCTGTGAGATGAGAGAATCAAGCTAACAAAAATGCAGGTCCAAAAGAAGCTAATCACGGTGCAGGTATACAAGATAATATTGATGCTGGAAATTCTAAAATGGAAGCTGAATATGCTCAAGACTACTTTGTACTACCAATATGGGTCTTGTGTTTCGATACTGTCGAACTAATGTCGCAAGAAAGCACTCTGAAGCAAAGATGAAAGTGATATAAATTTCAAACTAAGAAATACCTCGTTTAAAGACAAATGAGGAGCCAGTATGTCAGTAACCCTTAATCACTTCACTTCATTACCTGTTGCTCGAATTCAAGAAGAATAAAGAAGGAAATTAGAAGAAGTTTAGAGAGAGAAATAAGAGAGAGAGAAATGGTTGAATTACATGCAAAATGGAAATTACAAATGAACCAACACCATTTTCCATGATGGAAAATGTATATCACATCAGCTCACACTACATAAATAAATGGTGCGTGTAGGCGAAATTTACTTGGCCGGGCTCGGATTGACTTGGGCTTTAGCGTCCATACATCATATCACAATATTAGCTTACATTTAACACGAGATCCGTTTACCCTTCACTAGGCCATTAACTACAACGTCGTTAATAATTCAAGTATCGAGACCCCCTCCACCCCCTATAATTCATGCCCACGAACTTCCCTTTATTTCGACTCAATATTTTGAGGCTAACAATCTCCCACCGAGTGGCTTCATGGGAACACTCACCTCTAGTCCGAGACAAGGTGATTGCTATAGTCTTAAGCTTTTGCTGATCTTTATCCTCTGTCTAACGTTCGTAGGATTGTTCCTTTTTGCTTTGTCGATCTTGGAATCTTGATGCCTCTTTGTCATTGTTCTTAGACATTCGTCTGTTCCTGTCCGAGATCTTCTAAATCTTTTTCTCCTTGTGTCCTTTCAGTGTCTTTGCCACACCTTGCACGATCTTGTTCTTAACCCACTTACTCATTACTTTGTATCAATCTTGAAAGCTTGCTAATCATCTACCTGATAGACTTGATTTTTTGAAGGAATTTCTTATAAATCAGAGTTTGTGCGAAGTCTTTGTCTTTTCATTCTGCGCTTTCATGATTCTTGACATAATCTTGCATGCTTATAGATATGTATTGTAGTTTGAAGCGTTGAGCATGTGTTAATGAAATCCGGCTCAGCTGGAATAACGGCATCACCAGTCTCTCCATCTTTATGTATCGATGGTGAAAATTGTTCGCAATAAAGCGGTGTGGACGAATATGGTTTTGTCTTGTCTGGATCGCGTTGTTAGATTAACCTCCGGTTTTGTTTAGGACCCGTTTTACAGTATAAATAATATTACCTGTGAATCAGGTAGATTTATAAAGAATACTCATTGATAGGGTTTCTCTGCTCTCATAAGGATCAGGGTCTTCTAACACAGGATGTATTAGATTTTCTTTGCTTGCTAGTTCTTATTACGGATCGTCTCAAGCAGACAACACACGGTTAAGACGTGATCAGATTGTTCATATCTTTTGACGGGATAACCCCCCCTATGTCGTCATTCATTTACTGACCTTTTTCGATATCCCGTTATCATTAAGCTTGATTCTTATAGAATCTCTGCAAGTCACCTACCGCAGTGCTCTTTGTTGTTGAACACTAGAAGCGTTTTCCATTTCGTCATTGTGAATTATAAAGAGTAGTCACTCTGTCATGTCCATCTAGGCTGATTCACATGGAACCTACATTTGCGTAGGTCTCTTCGTCATACCAGTTGTGAACTTAATGTTGCTTCAAAAAGTTTTTGTCATGGAATGTGTCTTAATGAGATTTATTTGATGATCTTTGGCTCTAGACTCGATTTGCTTTGCATTTTGGGTTTTTTAGTAATTCGAAGGCTGGAGCAGACTGCCACCTATATCATACTTAACTACTCGGTCTGTGAGAATGTCAATTAGAAGTAGTGTGTAATCTCCTGTGACAAATGAGAAAGTTTCCTTGTTGAGAGAACCATATGGCTGAGAAGGGTTGATGTATTGCATCCTGGGGTCCATGATGTCGTCTTCAATGGCTAGCAATTACATTGTGTTTCTGACAACATTATGTATTGACCCGTTCTGCCTAAGTTGGTGAAGGTTTTGCTTTCTTTAGACCCTTTATTCCATACATTTCTTTTTTATTCTTAACCCTTCATTGCCTTACCAGACGTCATTTCTATCACATTGTTGTGATTGTTATAGTGTTCGCTCAATCTTATGAGTCGGCAGTTTTCCTGTATTTACGTTCATCTCCATTCTTACCTAAGGACTGCTATTTATAACTATAGAGTGTCCTTTGGGTAGTAGATCCTTCCGTTCTGGTTGGATCATGGTTAAATACCTAAACTTACCACCTTATGTCTTTAGAATCGTCGTGAAATAAGATGTTGTAGGGTATGAGATTCAAACACATGAAACGTTTCCTGAAATAGCACTTTCTTTAGCCTCAATTTATTGAGCTCGAACAAGGTAAGCTCGCGTAAATCTTCTACGATTGGGAGCTTTCGGTCTTTAATTAGTTTAACGTTGTAATATATATTATCGGGAATCGGGCTCGATAGTTATCTAAATATTGTATATGTTTTGGGTTTTAATCCCAATGCAAAACCTCAAGCCCGTGGTCCTAGTTAATTATTCCCGCGCGTTCACATTAATTGTGTAGGGGGCCATATATATATATTTTTAGATATTTTCTTTTCAGATAATTATCTACATATTTTTAAGATATTTTCTTTTCAGAAATATATTAGTTTTATCATTTTTCAATATATCTTTTTCCTCTTTTCTCTCATCTCTCTCTCCTCTCTCTCTCTCTCTCTAAACAATCTTCTCTTTTCTAGTTTCTAGTTCCGATTTGTGTTGTGATTATATGAAGTGAAGTGTTAATCGGGTTCTGACAATTGGTATCAGAGCCTCGGGTGGGTTTCGTGGTTTTTTTTGGTTGTTGTGAGCTTGTTTAAGTTTCTGTCGTCATAGTTTTTGTTAAGATTGTAAATCTCTACAAAAGGCTCTATTACACGTTTTTTTTTCTTCTTTCTTTCTTCTTGTGTTTTCCACGTTTGAAAGGTTTAGTCAACTTTTCAGTTTGTTTTTGCACCTCTTTGTTGTCAATTTTTTTTTTCCAATGTTGGGTGGCATGCTACGAGACGACACAAGGAAGATCAGGAACAATCCCCCCGGCCCCTGAAAATCTGTGATAAAATCGCACAGGACCGATTCGAGCAACTTTTTTCAGGTTAACCGAACGAGTGGGACATTCACAAGAGCCGAACGAGGGAAAACTTGAACAATCGAACGAGTGGAAAACTTGTACAACCGAACGAGTTTACATCTTTTGAATCACGAAACGAGACAACAACCTTACAACCCTTCCCTTACCGAACGGAGTGAAAACTTGAACAACCGTACACGAGGGGGAGAAAACTTGTTCACAATACCCTTGACCCACCGTACGAGTGGAAAAATGTTTGAGCCGAACTGACTGTGAAAAAAATTATTTGGTACCAAACGAGGTTCATTGTTAGAGAGACGTCACGAGTGGAAATCACAAGCAATGCCCGAAGAAAGTATTGTTAAGTTGTACCCGACGAGAACAATCTCTTCACGTTTAACAAAATTTTTTCGGTTTTTGGTTCTCGAGTATCGGTTGACGATAATTCAAAACATGGACTCTATTGAGCAATGTATAATAGAAAGAGCAAGTCATGAGCAAGAGCTTAAGATGACGTTGAAAAGGTTGAGTGAAAGACAGTTACAGATAAGGTTCAAGAGGTTCAATCATCGGTTACAAGTTCAGGAGATGAAACAAGCAGTGGGATTGTATCAGATGAAGAGATTGAAAAGAAGGAATTGGAAGCACATTACGGTTTCATGGCAAAGATTCAGGAAGTCTTACCTGCAGAATCAAGTTCTACTCATACGCCATTGGAACAGGTACAAAACAATGATGAAAAGAATGTGTTTGCCAATGAAAGACAACATTCTGAGAAACATGCTGCAGAATGTGCTGATGAGCGTGCTGCGCTTGCTAATTTAATTGCAAATTTAACTCTTGATACTGAGGAAAACAAAACGATTTTAAAGCAATTAAAGAAAGCAAACGCATCATTGACTCAAGAATTGGAAGAGTGCAAAACTAACCTTGATGAGACTAGTAGGGCTCTGGGGGAGGCTACTAGCAGTCGGGATAGTTGTCTGATTGCACTTCAGACCAAACAGACTGAGCTTGAGAAGTACACGGCCCTTAATGACCTAACGAGTGATTATAAAATACTTCAAACAAAGTTAAATGAAACTCTAGGACTATTAGCTCTTAAAGACATTGACATCCTTCTTTTATTTTTTTCGGACTTTAGCTGTAAAGACATTGACATACACGAGGGTTTAAAAACTAAAAACCTATGAATTTCACGTTGTCAATCGGAAACACGTGAGCTAGTCAAAAGGGAGGCTGTTAAATAGGTCACCAATTTGAAGGTCAACTCAAAGAGAAAAGTAAGGTCATTTCGGATTTAAAGGTTAAGTGAAGAAGGGAGATATTGACAAAATGATTGAAATGGACAACTAAATTAAGTTTTGACTGGAATCTCGTTATAACGCAATCAGTCTATCAGGTCCATTTACTATGTTAGCACCCAAATGCGCAACATATAATGGTAGATCAACCTTTGCTAATCCTAAGTACCTCAAGATAGCTCAATCTGAAAAGCCTCGTTTGTATGAGATCCCATATGATACTTCTGATCCTGCAAACAGATTTTGCCCCAATGGGGAAGAGACAGTGACTCTTGAAAAGGAAGAGTTGATCAAAATTGGATAAAGACAAGTGAATCATAGATTACCACATATCAAAAACAGTCTTTATGAAACTTTCAAACCACCATCCAAAACCTATCTTGATCAGTTGGAACGCGCTAAAGAAGTTAGGAAGACAATGTGGAGAAAAACGTTTGTTAGGACAAAGCCAAACATTGCTAAAAACCTGGCCTTTCTACCCATTTCTAAATCCATTAGTAAAAGTAGACAACTTTATAACGAAATGACAAACAACTTCAATCATTTTAGAACAATTTGTCAACAAGCTTGGTCTAATCTACTTATAGTGCATTTCCTAACCAATGCTAAGACTATGAGTTTTGATCAAAACCCTTATTATTCGCTCTTTCAGACAAAACTATACTAGACAGTCATTGTTTTGTTCATGAACTAAAAAAGGAAATGAATGACGATTTGGAGTACGTTAAATCCCTTGAAAAAGAGGTTGACGAACTTGAATCTGAAAAGGCTGATTTTTCAAACATTTATGATCTACTTCTCGAAGAGTGTGTGTCTAAAGATGTTACATGTTCGTATTTGCATTCTCTGTCTGGTTTAAATGCTAATACTGAATTACAATGCTTGTGATCTGCTAAAGTCAAAGGAATGTGAATGTCTTGCACAAAATCTTCGAAACAAACTGAATCTGTTAACAAAGAAGTTCATTAATTTGTTAAAAAGTTTTTCTAAACTTGAAAAACACTCGATTTCTCTTGAACTTGCTTTACAACAATGTAAAGAACAAATGAAAAACAACTCAGTTTGCAAAGAAAATGGATCTAATGTATTTCGAAAAGAACGTGAACAATATCATGAAATACAAGATTTCAAGCTCATGCAAGACAAGAACATAGCCATAAGTGAGTTAAAGAAACTCATCGAGAACTGCAAGGGAAAGTCTGTGGAAACCCAGTTTAATAAACCATCTGTTGTTCGACAACCAAATGCTCAACGAATTCCAAAACCATCAGTTTTAGGAAAACCGACTCCTTTTTCAAATTCTCCTGAAATGAGAAGTTTTCAAACGAAACAGTCGGTTAATAAAACTAATGTGTCGGATGGTTTGTTTAAACAAGTCACTCAACAGAATTTGCCTCAGATTAGAAAACAAGCAGTTCGAAACACCAATGTGATTGCACCTGGCCCCTCTAGGAATTGCCCAAAGCATGTGTCACATCAGTCACCAAGGGAAAAAGTAGGCTCAAAGCACATGGTTCATAATACTACCTAGAGAAAGCTAAGGAAACAGTGCACAACTTCAGAACGACATAAGCGAAGTGAATGGAAACTAGTATGATTAATCCTGCTAGATTACCAACATGTAAATGGTTGCAAACCAAAACCTAGGAATTGGCAAGCATCAATGAGTAGTCGGGTTTCAAACAAGATGTTCACTTAGGAGAACATAGGAAAACAAAAGCCTTTCTTGAAGTTCAATGACTTGCAATGTCCTACATGCAAAAAGTGGACTTTACAGTGCAATCATGGATGAATGGTTTGAATACCTCTAAGTTTAAATCTCGTGCCTCTGCACAGATATAGGATGCAAATCTCATAAGACAACAAAGAGATATATGCCCGTAGAAAAGTCAAGTGCATCTAAGAAACCAGAAGGACAGATCTCATAGGGACATAGGTTTCAACAAAAAGACTACAATGTCCTGAGAAAACAATGAATCCTAGATCTTGTCTGTAGTGGAAACCAAGTGGTAGAATTCTAAAGACTGTTTGTCTTAGGTGGTTCCAACTGGGAGAAAGCTACTCCAACTTTGCACGGGCAAGGTTGAAAATGAAACCACCATGGTTCAAAATGTAGATATCCCTCAATTCATGCATGCAAACACAAACCTGGGTTTAAGTGCAGGTGTTTCAATGGTCAAAATGCAACAAAGAATTGCCATTAACTGACGATGCATATACAATGAAAAGCAAGAAAATCTTAGATTGTGGTTGCTGAAAATTTCAGATGATGTTGATCATTACAGTTCAGACTTGCTCCTAAGAACAAAATGGTGTTCTGTGAAAATAACACTTCAGGCCCCGTTCCTCAATGTTCAAAAGACGTTTGATCGCAGTAGATCAAGCCTCGGTCTTCATGGAGATGACGTCGTTCACATCAGTTCAGGCCTCGTTCTTCATCAAATGACTTCTGATCATAACCGTTCAGAACTCAGAATTCAAGACCACAGCAATGAACAGTCAAGTTTAAAGCTGGTTCTAAAATGTTGTTCCTACAGCAGAAAAGACAGATTCGTCACAACAAGGGTTAAAATTTCTCTTCAGTCCTTTACTTGAAGAATATTACAATCCAACACACGGTCTTGCCGAGGACAACAACAATGATCAAGCACCGAATGCATCATTTCAAGAAGTTGAATTTATCAATCCTTTTTGTACATGGGTATAAGAAATTAGTGAGTCTTCCTCACGCAACATGTAATACGACATGTGCATTCTTTCAACACAAAGTCATGATTACCGATGGACCAGAAGTCATCCATTAGAACAATTGTGGAAATCCATCCATGCCAGTTCAAACAAGACGACAGCTTGCCACAGATCCTGAAATGTGTATGTTCGCGCTCACGGTGAGTATTGTTGAACCGAAGAACATTAAGGAGGCAATGGCTGATTCTGCATGGATAGAAGCAATGCAGGTTGAACTTCATCAGTTCGGACAGGGTCTAAAAGTCTGGGAATCTAGTGACAAACATTTGGCAAGATGATTTATAAAGCTAAAGTGGTTATGGTAAGAAACAAGAAGGATGAAGATCAGAACTGTAATTGTAACAAAGCACGACCTTTTGCTAAAAGGTTAAGCTCACAGAAGAGGGTATTGATGTTCGAAGGAATCATATGCTCAGTTGCTCGCTTAGAAAGCAGTTCGGATTTTTGTTGCCCACGCCACGCACACAAGTCTTTTCCAATCTATCAGATGACGTGAAAAAACAGCATTTCGTAATGGTCACTGAGAAGAGGTTTCGATGCTCAGCCGAAAAGTGTTCGTTAATCCAGATCATCAGGAAAAAGTCTTCCTTTCTAAGGAAAAGCTTTGTATGGATTAAAGCAGCTCCGAGAAGCTGGTCGATGAACTATCAAACTTCCTGATGTCCAAAAGGCTTTCTCTAAAGGTACAATGACCCAATTTATTCAGATAAAAATACGGGGGAGGATATTCTACTAGTGCAGATTTACAGTTGATGCCATAATTTTTGGATTGACAAATCCTAATATCAAACGATTTGAAAAATTAATGCACAGAAGATTGGAAAATGTCCTTATGAGGAAGATGAAATTCTTTTTTTTTTTTTCTTTTTAGGACTTCAGATCCACCAGTCTCCAAAGGGTATTTTTATCAATCAGGCCAAGTACGCTTTAGAGATTCTGAAAAAGCATAATATGGACAACTGTCACTCCATTGGTACACCATTGGCTACAAAACCCAAACTAGATGAGATATTTGCGAGGGAACCGTGTAGACAATTGCTATTATCGTAGTAAAATTGGGTCACTCATGTACTTGACATCTAGTAGACCAGACTTAGTGCAAGCAGTATGCTATTGTGCACGTTATCAAGCCTACGACCCAACTCAAAAGCACCTTAAGGAGGTTTAAGAATCTTTAAAATACCTAAAAGGGTACCATTAAATGAGACTCTGGTATCCAAAGGATTCTGGTTTTGAATAACAGCATTTTCGACGATGATCATGCTGGATGCCTTAATACTCAGAAAAGCACTTCTGGAGGGGATTAAGTTCTCTGGTGAGAAACTTGTTACTGGATGTCAAGAAACGAAAAACTGCACTGCAATGTCTTCAGCAGAGGCAGGTACGTGGCATTATCTGAAGTTGTGCTCAAGATAAGTGGTGATGACACAGCTTCAAGATTATGGCTTCAACTACAACAAAATACCGTTGTATGCGCTCTCAGTCAGGACATAGCAATATCATGCAAACCCCGTATCCAACATTCAGGACCAAAGACATACATACTCGGTATCATTTCATATAGGACAGGTTTGAAAATAGTATAATTGAATTTATTTTGTCAGAATTGAATACCAATTAGCTGACATTGGTTTAACGAAAAGCCC
Organism: Tanacetum coccineum; assembly: GCA_026074375.1. Classification (NCBI taxonomy): domain Eukaryota; kingdom Viridiplantae; phylum Streptophyta; class Magnoliopsida; order Asterales; family Asteraceae; genus Tanacetum; species Tanacetum coccineum. Next base: position 12,747 of record BQNB010022490.1, on the reverse strand, counting down.
TTCTGAGGGAATCGGTTTAAGTCTCTTGTCAGAAGGGGATTGGTATGATATGTTTGACTCAGCGGAATGGAGGTTCTGACAAATGTGTCTAGCTTGATATCTTCATCACATCACCATGTACATATTTTTGAGAAAGCATAAATACAACTTCAAAAAGAAAATACAAACTCAGAAAAATCAGGAAATTTTTTTTTATTTTTTGTAAGAAAATTTCCAAAAGATTCTTCTCGACATGTCTTCTTGGATTCGATAACATTTACTGTGCTTGAAATGTCGTTTAACATTGACACGGGTGTTATTGGGTAAATGAAGTCTCGAGCTGAGAGTAGCGAGAGTTGCAAATTGTTTCAAAAAGGTCATTTCTAATTTTTATTAATGGCTTATGTGCATATATCAGTACATAACCCGGACTTCAATAAAAGGGAAGGTTTATAACTTATCTTCACAACGGAGGAGAAAATTAACCGTTTCTCGTCTTGGGCTGTTCTTACAAGACATTCAATGTTTTAGCTCTGAACAAGGAAGTTTGTACGCTTCAGTGCGCTTACCTTAGCGTTAGAAGAGAGACCTCTACACAATTTGGTTTTCAAAAAGTTGAACACAATTTTCAAGAATTCCATCGATGATACTTCATATTCTTTCAAATTGTTGTTCAACACTCCATCTCTCACAGTGTTTTCAAAAGATCAACAATTTCTCAAATTGGTCATATTTTTGAGGGGTTTTTCGAAAAACAAAGTTTTAATGTTCTTGGATACATCAACAACGACAATTTTTATGTATTCAAAACATTATCAAAATGTTCCAAACCATTCATGCTGACCATATTTTCTCCCACAGAATTTTCAAGACATATTTTAATCACAAGGTATTTCAAAAACTAAGTGTTTATTATTTAAAATAAGGGGAGAAAATGTAATTAAAATATGATCTATGCGACTCAATGTGCTAAAGAAAAGGTTTTATGGTTTGATCTAATACCCAACATCTTAATTTCGCGACGATTCTGAAGTCATAAGGTGGTTAGGTTAGGAATCAATCCTATGATCCAACCAGAACCGGAGGATCTACCCAAGGATAATCCAAAGTTAGAAATAGCAGTCCTTAGGTATAATTGGAGATGAATGTATATGGGAATAATGCCGACTAAGATTTAGCTAACACAGGAACAATCACAACAAAGTGTTAGTAATGACGTCCTAGTAAGCATTAAAGGCGTTGAAGAATTAAAAAGAAACGTATGGATAAAGGGTGTAAACAAAGAAGCCCTCCACACAACTTAAGGCAGAAACCGGGTCAATACATATGCTGTCAGAATCACAAGTTGATTGCTGACATTGAAAATGGCATCATGGACCCAGTGATGCAATGCACAACCCTTCCCAGCCATTCGGGTTTCTCTCAACAGAAACTTGTCTCATTTGTCACGGAGATACACACGTTATCTATTGACATCTCACTCCGAGATTGTTGATATTGAATAGGTGGCAATATGCTCCAGCCTCCGAGTACTAAAACCAAAATGCACTAATCGAGTCTAGAGCCAAGAGATCAATCAAAATCTCGTTAGGACACATTCCATTTCAAACACTTGTTGAACATCATCAAGTTCACAAGCTGTTATCAAGAGTCCTACGCAATATCATTGTGATATTTGCCAGAACATCCGAGTGATACTAATGTATTCACAATGAAGATGGAAATCCTGCTTGAGCCAGCATCAAACAAGCTCTTGGTAGGTGACTTGCGAGATTCTATATGAATCAAACTTGTGACAACTGGATATCGATTTGGTCCAGTAAATGAATTAACGGTTGATGAATTTTGATAAAAACATGACACTCTCGATGTGTTACAAAAACTCTTTAACGAGTGACACGTCGATTGATTTTCAAATCAATTTTCTCGTTTATCACTAACGTAAACCTGCAAGTCAAACGGTGGTAACGGCAACCTCAATCCCATTCAAATGCTCAATCTACGAAGACATACTATCTAGAAAGCTCAAGATTTAAAGACAAAGACTTCCGCAAACTCTGATTTGAAGCTTTTAAGATAATGCAAAAGTATGAGCATGTTGGTCAAAAACAAAAGATCGCAAGATGGCAAAGACGATAAAGACAATGACAAAGGCTCAAAGTCAAGATCACAAAGCATGAAGGAACAAGCCTACAACAAAGAACAAAGACAAAGACCAAGAACACTCGAGCTTAAATGACAAAAGCAATCTCACTGATCTCATGAAGGAGTGTCATCAATGAACTCACTTCGGGGGAGATTGTTAGCCTCAATTTTATTGAGTCAATAAAGGAAGCTCGTTCCCGTGTTCAAGACCTCACTTCGGGGGAGATTGTTAGCCTCAATTTATTGAGTCGAACAAGGAAGTTTGGTCACTCTACGATGGAGCTTTGGTCTTTAATTAGTTAATGTTGTAATAGGATAATATCGGGAATCGGGCTCGATAGATAATCTAATATTGTATATGTTTCGGGTTTAATCCCAAGCAAAACCCGAGCCCGGGTCCTAGTTAAATATCCCGCGCGTCATTTTGCGTGTCGGTGGTTATTAAGGAACTTTTCCACTTGGAAAAGTTAGTTGTGTTCAGTTGTTCAAAATATCTAAAAATATCTATTCTGAAGTCTCTCTCATTTCTCGCTCCTCTTTCTCTCTCTAGAACAACCTTCTCTTTCTCATTTCTAGTTCCAATTTCGTGTTTGATTCTATGAAGTGAAGTGATAACGGGATCCTACAGATTAGCAATTGGTTTGGGTTAAAACGGATTAGAATTGAAGAAATGAGGTCACGGGTTTGATTAGGGCACGTTTAGGGTTTTCTTTGACTTTCTTGGTTTATATTTTGCATAATCTTGATTAGGATGATGTAATACAGATCCTTGAGACTTGTATTAAACGTATTATCAATGAAGTTTGGTCGTTGGTTTAAGGTAAAATAGGTTGAAATTGACGAAAATAAGTCGTGGCTAGGAATTAGGGTTCATATAAGGCTTTAGGGTTTTCTAGCTTTGTACATTCTCGGACTATTATTGAAGAAAGGATGGTTAATGATAGATAAAGGTTTGTAAAACTCATTTTATGGGTTTTACAAGACTCTTCGGTTCTTAATTAAGAATGAGCATGGTCTGAAATGAGGTAACGGGTCAAAATTATAATTTAAGGGTTATTTAGGGTTTTCTAGATTCGTTTCTTGGATTACTAAGGTAGAATGATGAAATGATGATGAATATGATTGATAATGTTGTAATTTATGTTATTACAACTTATTTAAGTATTGGTTTAGGTTTACAATGGATAAAAATCAAGAAAAGAAGGGTCATGGTTTAGAAACTAGCTCAGTTTTAGGGTTTAGGGTTTTGAATTAGGGTTTTGAATGCAAAGAGGTATGAAAGCTTATGAATTGAACAATTAGGGTTTACACCTTGTATATTGAGTGTATTATCTTGCACACAAGTGATGGTGAAGAGATTAGAATGAAAACGAAGGTAAAACGGCTATTTTAGAGATCATGCTTAATGACTTATACATTGAGCTTTTAGAGATTTGTACTTTGAGTTGAAGGGATTTTATATCTCAAATGGATGTTATTATGCTGGTCCATATGCTTTAGTAGCTTGTGCATTCACTTTAGGGGTTAACCCTTCCATGAGATTAGGCTTTAGGGCATCCGATAATGGTTTAAAGCCCGTCTTGATATAATATTGCCAATGGCATATTATATGAGTAATGTACTTTGTAATAATGATATTATGATATTGACTTGATATGTTATGATGTTTGCTTGATATATATGATAATAGGATTGCCATATGTAGGTTGCCCGAGCCTGTCAACTTTAGTTATGCATGATATATTGCATATTAAGATATTGGCAAAGTAATGTAATGTAATAAAGCAAAAAATTTCCCTGAAAAAGGTGAGTTCATATATAATTGATAGTTTGTACATCATCTAACTTGATAGCTGGATATTTACATTTATGAAAATTGTGGGTTGTTATATAATTGGTTTTGAAATTTCTTACTAAATATTTTAAATTGATCGAAGGCTTCGATTTTGTCCTTAAGGAATCTAGTTCAGGTATACCTAGAGTAGTCATCTACTATGTCTAAGGTGTAGCAGTTTCCTTCGTAACTCCTTACGGAAGATAGACCGAATAGATCCAAATGAAGGAGTTCTAAGCGTCTAGCCGTTGAGACTATATTCTTAGCCTTAAGACTAGCGTGAGCTTGCTTTCTAATTTTGCAAGCATCACAGAATTGTTGATCAAACTTAATCTTAGGTAAGTATCTAACTAATTCCTTAGATGCTTAAGATTTGAATGAGACACATCTTTTGCATGACTAAACTCCTATGCCACAACGGAGGAACTTTTCATCAATCGTTTGCAGACAAATTTGATCTTTGGGCTTATTTTCCTAATTTCATCACAATAAGCCTTTCTTCCTAATACCTCTACCTATGACCGTTTCCATCTTTGTGATTTCACTATCATGTTCAGAGAAAAATTAACTCCTACACTTATTATCAAATATTTTCCTATTACTTAACAAGTTTAAATCTTAAATTATCTACTTGTTCTAAGTATCTATTTGAGAGAGTCAATCGAGATCGTCCTTTGCAATGATGTTACCTCAAAGATTGTACCAAAAATAACATTACTTTGTTGTGTTTGCCTTGTAGCTTGGATAGGCTTTCGGTTACCGATCATGTGTTTAGCGCAATCCACTATCCTTTTATCTACTCATGGGTTCCAGTCGATCCAATGAAAATCTATTTATATAAGGTAACACCATCAAACATTTGTTTGGTCCTCAAAATCTCATGGGTCAAAGTCGTAGTGGCTTACATTCCCTTTTGCATTTGATTTGCAATTGGTTGGAGCTGTGGAAATGGAAGAATATTTTCCCTGGCATGTAATTTGTGATTGGAAGTTGTTCTCATGTTATGGGGAAAAACTCACACGTTGATTTTGTCGAAAAATTTTCTTTTTGGTTGTAGTGTTTTAGGACGATAATAATTATTTGTGACTCTTCTAGGTGGTGGAGTTTTTGATCTAACATTAGGTTTTGAAAATCTAACTTCGGGTTTTGATAATGGCTTATAAAATTGTTTAATTCATTATCACTAGCAACTAGAACTTTTACATTGTTTACTATTATGTGTTTTGGTTTAGGATCCAAAATAGATTTTTGAAAAGACACGCTTTTCTCAGATCCAGGCGTAGTTCCTGGTGGCGGTTCCATATTTGCTTTGGGGGCCGCCTGCACATTAAGGGGGTCGCCTATATTTATGGGACCTCCATCAGAGGACGTCTTTTTCTGAGCTTTCACAAATTTTATTTCCTTAATTCCACTAGATGATGCTTCAAATGAATTAAACCCTAAACTTAACTTTTCACCGGAGGGTTTTTGATTATTTAACATTTCATTTAAGCAATATGTGCTCTTTTCAAACTTGGTTAGTTTAAGAGTTTCCTCTTTAAGCTTTTAATTTTCAATTTTAAGCATATGACATTTTCTCGAGTGTAGACACTTTTTCTTTTAGAATACTAATTTCCTTTTCTAAGCTATCTCTAGTAGCTTTTAGTCTTTTATTTTTAGTGATTATCTTTAAACTCATTTTCCACAGTTTATCATATTCATTATCTAATACTAAATCATCTATTGACGAGTTTTCATCACTAAAGTAAGAGGATTCGGAACATACCTCACTTAATGCTTAAGCTACTAGACACGTTTTGTTATTGACTTTCTCGTATTTCTTAACCTATCACTCCAAGAACCTTCGACAAATGCTCTTTGGTTCTTGTCTTTCGGTGGTTTTGGACATTCTCCAATAAGATGATTCGGGTCGCCGCATCTAAAGCATTTTCTATCACTTTTACCATTCTTGTCATCACGGCTTCTTTGGAATGTCTTTTTGTCGTTCCGAGGTTGTCTCACGAATCTACCTCTTCTCTTAAAGAACTTCTTGAAGTCTCTTACCGCCATGGCGTACTCTTCGTCTTCACTTCCAGACCATTCGAACACTTCTTCTATCATGATTTCTTAGCCTTTAAAGCAAGAGATTTCCTTTCAACTTTTGCTTTGACTATTTCGGAATCTTTCTTGATGATCATTTCATGAACTTTAAGGTTCCCGATAAGTTCATCAAGAGATAGTGACGTTAAGTCTTTTGACTCTTCAATTGCCGTGACTTTTGCTCTCCATTTAGGATGTAGAGCCCTAAGAAACTTCCTAACATAGTTCTTGCTAGAATAACCTTCATCAAGAGCTTTTAGACTAGTAATAATAGTGTTAAATCTAGCAAAAGCACTATCTATAGATTCGTCTTCAGAAATGACGAATTGTTCATATTGTTGAACCAAAAGGTCGATCTTATTATCTTTGACTTGATTATTACCTTGATGGGTGATTAACAAAGTTTTCCAAATTTCTTTTGCCGTGTTACACATGAAAATTCTTTCATATTCTTTTCTAGGCAAAGCATTATAAATAACCATTTTAGCTTCATTATTTTTCGCGAGTCTCTTTTTAAGATCATCGCTTTGTTTTTCAAAAGGGATAACCTCATCTAATTTGGTTTCCGGATTTTGTTGAATGGGTTGAAAATCACCGTTGGTAATAACATGCCAAAGATCTAGATCTTTTGATTTAACATATGTCTCGAATCTATTTTTCCAATAAATAAAACTATCACTTTCAAAGAGTGGTGGTCTTTGCATAGATTGCCCTTCTAGATATTTATCGGAATCCATAAATCGATCCAAGCTTTAAAATACAGTATATTTTAAAAATCTTGAGTAACCTGGCTCTGATACCAATTGTGGAAACTAGAAGGGGGGGTTGAATAGTTTACAGGTTCGTTTTACGTTTTAAAAGTTAGCTTTCAAAATATTTAGATTCGAGTTGTATGTTTAACCAATTCACAATATGAACAAACAATATAGCAATCTAAACTAAAGCTAAATAACAATGACAATAATATGAAGAGGTAAGGAAAGGAACAATCAAACCAAGACGCCAAGATTTTATAGTGGTTCGGCTACGAAGCACCTCTTCGCCCTACTCCACTCTCTGAGTATCCAACTCGAGATTTTACTATGTCAACAAGCTCTCTTTAGGCGGAGAAAATCATTTACACATCGCTTATGTTATTTTTTGACACTAAGCTAAATGTCGAGTCCTAATCTTTGCTAGAACCAATCTACCACTTCACAATCAATACACAATCACTAGATCTACACTATCGAATTTACACACAATCTGAATTACACAAATACACAAGATAATTACAATAGAGATTTGGTACTTAATAGAAAAGATGAGAGATCTCTAAATAACAATTCATTTCATTGACGAATACGAATGTTCTTCTCTTGCACTTAAATGAGAGGGAAGAGATGACACTTGAAACAAGATCTAAGAATGTTAGTGATCAAGAGATTTAGAGAGAGAGAAGATTTTTAGAGAGAGAAAGTTATCTGAAAATTTCGTGCAAAGAGGTCTGATTTTCTGCAAGGAATAGAGCAATATTTATAGGCAGGAATATCCAACGGTCATTGGGGGCGGTCCTGACGGTTCTAGATATATAAAGGGTCCGCCAGGCCTATAAGGGGGCTGCCCAGTAGACCACGCTCCCTTTTTTTCTTTTTGTGCGGAAGGTTGTATCTGGTATGGAACCTTCCATTTTTGGAGGAAATTTTGAATTTCAAATTTTAAGTTTTAAATAAAACTTTTCTTTTAATTAGAAAATATTTTGTATAATTATTTTTGTGAAATTCTTTTATAAAAATATGATGGATAAGAGAAAAATATTTTCTTGATCACTAATCATGCTTAATGATTTGTTTGTTCATACCTTAAGTGATTACTAATCCTAAAAATGGAATTTTACGATTAATAATTTGTAAACGTTCAATTTTATCGTAAACGTTTTTACATATTGTTATTATCAAAACGTTGAGAGGTCGAAAAAATATAAATAACGTTTTTAGACATTATTGTATTAACAGTGGTGATCCCAATCATCTCATTGGCGAATGCCCAAAGCCTCCACAGAATAAGGAACAAAAAGCATTTGTTGGGGGTTCTTGGAGTGATATCGAAAATGAAGCCGATGACAAAACCAACAAAGAAACTTGTCTCATGGCTCAATCATCAAATGAGGTAACTCTTAACTCTTCTTATTTTAGTGATAATGCTTCTTCTTTAGATTATGATAGCATGCAAATTGAGTATAATAATTTATGTTAAATTAGCTTAAAAATCATCAACAAAAATAAAATTTTAAAAACTAAAAGAGAGCTTTTAGAAAAAGAAATTTTAGAGTTAAAATGAGAAAATAAGAAACTTGATGAGAAATATAAGAGTCACTTTGGTTGTAAGTCATGTCATACAACTTCGGTTGTAGAAACGTTAACTGTAAAGTAACTCAGTTAAATTGTCATATTGATCTAAGGTGCTAACTCATAAATGAATAGGCTTATATGTTCAAGGTTTCACTAGTAGTAAAGTAGGTTTAGGATTCGATAAGAATAAAGCGTCAATAAGCGAAACAAAACCAATAAGTTTTGTTGGGTCGGCTGTTGTTTGGCAGGTGACGGATCCACCATAAAGGCAGACGGATCCACCATGCCTGAATCCGTTGATCCGTCGACCAGCTAAAAAGTAGCAGAACACATTTTTAGCCTACTTATGGCCTCTCAATCGGATTTTATCATTCTTAGAAATAAACTAATACATAAGAACATTGAAAATTTCAAAAGACCGTCTCTCAAATCATCTCTTAAAAATGGTTTAGGATTTGTCAAAACCAAGTGTAGATCTAAAACACCTCTACCAAGAAGAAGTAATTCTTCTCAACCAAGATACAACACACCTCAACCTAGAAGAAATTCTAGTGGACCAATTTACCAAAACCATTATCCCATGTGTGGAAATCGTAGAGGGGGGGGGTGAATACGTTTCCTTTTAAAATCTTAAAATGTTTCGTATCAAATTGTCGATCAAGCGTGGAAAAATATGATGAGTGTTCACATAGTAATACATCATTTCACAACAATACAAACCAACACACAAATTAAAGTATAAATATAAAGTAATAAATGTGAGTATAAATGTAAAGAGATAAGTGAAAGGAAATGAAAACCGGACACGATGATTTATAGTTGTTCGGTCACGAAGCACTCTTCGCCCTACTCACTCTCGTGAGTTACCCTACTCGAGAGTACTTTACTAGTCAACAGCTCCCTTATGCGGAGAAAACGTACCAACACTTTCGCTCTATTTCAATTTCGATACTAGCTTGATGTCTAGTTCTAATCTTAGCTTGAACCAATCTATCACGACTTCACAACTTCTTCACTACTTTTACGACTTCACAACACAACTTCACAACTACACAACTTCTTCACGCCTTAGTATTATTCACCACACTACTTCACTACTTCACTTCATGACTTCACTACCCCTCATAACTTTTCTATACCTCACTTCACAACCTTCAACTAGATACTACTTTGATCACACCGATCTATCTAAACTTCCTATGATCACCACGATCTAACAACTATACACACCATGATCACCATGATCAAGCTATTACACAAGTTTGGAATACATGGACTCGATCTATACATTGTGGAGTGTAGAATGTCACGAATGCACTAACTAACCTACATAACTTCGTATCTTAATGATAACGAAGGTTCTTCTCTTGCACGTGAATGAATGGATGATTGGATCACATTTTAAACAAACTTATTGATAAGATCGTTAAAGGCTCTATCTTTGCTACATTTGAAGCTTCAAAACTTTTGGATACCTACTGTGTTTTACACCTTTACATGACCAAAACTGTTTGACCATATTAGGGTTTAATGAAAAACCCTAGTTTTCACCATCTCGACTTGCATCAATAATAATGATAGTCATCTTTTTTTAAGTATAAAGACGATGCTTTAAAGTGTCGCAAAAACCATAAAATCACCAAAATCGCCCAAAACTTCCAAAACAGAAAATCATACCTTCTTTTTCCTTCATAGCATGACATCAACAAACCTTGTAGATCCTAGATCAAGAGCCACAAGGATCTGATACCAATTGTGGAGTTTCAATAACCCCTTAGATCGTTGTAAGCTCAGTTTGTTTAGAACTTTAATCTAGGATTAACAATAACAATGATAACAATTATGCAGCGGAATATTATAAAGACAATTGTTATTAAACAATGTTTTATTACCATACATTTCCACCAAGCCCCAATTCTAGATGATCAATTATAGAACGGTTACAATCTAACAGGGATCATAAGATCCTTGGGGCTACACTAACTATCACTCTAGGCGTTTACAAAGAACCATACGCCTAGACACACACACACACACACCTTTAGTCGACTACATTTTTTGTGCACATAAAACTATGTGTCTGTGATATCTTTATATATGGAGAGATCAAGACTTACAAAGGAAGATAAACATTAGACAAGTAAATCTTTTAAACATTAAGGAATATCTTCTGTTATCTTTATCTTCTTAAGGAGATCTTCCAGAATCTACATAATTCTCCACCAGCTTGTAGAATTCTTTAATAACAATTTTAGTCCTTTTGTTTCATTCTTTTATTTATTTTGTCTCATCAAATCTAGAATCCCAACAATCTTCCCCTATTTGATGATGACAAAACAAACAAAGTCGTGTACGAACTTCATCATAAAGCCAAAGCTTCCCCTGAAGTTGAGATGTAATCATCTCCCTGAATGAAACAAAACTTCCCCTTAAGTAGATATCCTTTGTATCATGCCACCACATATAATAAGCTGCAAATCAATAAACTTGTAATCTTCTTCCCCTTTTTGTAATTATCAAATAGGGGTCTTCTGTAGATATGCAACTTGGATCAAAACAGCTACAAACCATATACCACAACTACTAATCCAGCCTTCCAATACTCAAAATACCCGCCATGAAGCATAATACGAAAAATGACTTTGAGCAGTAGAAACATAAACTAGCAGTAGTAATAAAGATCAGCAGTAGTAACGAAACACTTCCCCTCAAGTGGTGCATGTAAATGGTTAAACATTTTAACAATAAGCTTCCCCTGAAACCCATATGTTAACCATTTTGTGAATCTTCAATTCTGTAGGCTCTATGTAATGATTATTGATGAAGAAAACTAAGTATAACGAACTTGATGCTAAAGTATAATAACCCAAACTTGTGTCTTATATCTTGAATTATCCACGTGACATCAAACTTATAAATAAATCTGTGAAATATAAGTAGACCGCAATCTCTTGACAAAAATTGTCATCTTCTAGAGACACATACCAAGTGATAGCAAATATGAGCATTGAGCACCATAAGAAAAATCACACATCTTTGCTAGATTCTGACAAGTCTTCGTCACATCGTTTCTAAGCATGAACAAGTTAACTTCAAAGTGTAACACCCACTTTAAGATATGATAAAACACAAACCCAAATAGTTCCACTTCAACTTCAAATAGGTGATAATTAATCATCTTCGTAATCAATTAAACCAATAAAATATGAGCCTTTAAATCTGTTAAGAATATTTAAAACCAAACCAGACAGAAACACCAAAATCAAATAACCTTGAAAAAAAACTGTTAGTTCTGTCCGAGATTCTTTTGTGTGTGTTGTTCGATATCAGGTGTAACTAGCAGTACTAACTCTCTTCTTTGTACGATATCGGATGAAACTGGCAGTATTAACTTATTATTGGCCGTACTAATACATCAACAAACAATAATAACCAAAGCGAGCAGTATTAGCGAGTACTAGCAGTAGTATTAAGTATGATCATGGCAGTATAAATTTGTAGCAGCAACATGAACGAGCAGTATTAAGTACCTTTGGCAGTATTAATGATAAACTAGCAACTTATACTCCAAAGAAATCTTTAATAATATTCCAAACCAAATAAAGCAATTGCTTTTCATGATTCTCTTAAATCTTTTCCATAAACGAATGAATCTTTGCTACATTTGAAGCTTCAAAACTTTTGGATACCTACTGTGTTTCACACCTTTACATGACCAAAACTGTTTGACCATATTAGGGTTTAATGAAAAACCCTAGTTTTCACCATCTCGACTTGCATCAATAATAATCATAGTCGTCTTTTTTTTTAAGTATAAAGACGACGCTTTAAAGTGTCGCAAAAACCATAAAATCACCAAAATCGCCCATAACTTCCAAAACAGAAAATCATACCTTCTTTTTCCTTCATAGCACGACATCAACAAACCTTGTAGATCCTAGATCAAGAGCCACAAGGCTCTGATACCAATTGTGGAGTTTCAATAACCCCTTAGATCGTTGTAAGCTCAGATTGTTTAGAACTTTAATCTAGGATTAACAATAACAATGATAATAATTATGCAGCGGAATATTATAAAGATAATTGTTATTAAACAATGTTTTATTACCATACATTTCCACCAAGCCCCAATTCTAGATGATCAATTATAGAACGGTTACAATCTAACAGGGATCATAAGATCCTTGGGGCTAAACTAACTATCACTCTAGGCGTTTATAAAGAACCATACGCCTAGACATACACACACACGCCTCTAGTCGACTACATTTTCTGTGCATACAAAACTATGTGTTAGGATAAGTCATTTCTGCTGACTAAGTTATTTCTGCTGATATAAGTCATTTCTGCTGATAGTATATCAAGTACTTCATTTCTGCT
>BQNB010022489.1:0-45346 GCA_026074375.1 Tanacetum coccineum | reverse complement strand
CCAAATTATGAAGAATCAAACATAAGGACTGTTTGGTAACATGTGATGTCCTTTATATCTAGTGGGCCAACACAAATAAGTGAAGAGCTTTGCTAGAACCACAAAATTTTTACAAAAAAACATTCACAAAATGATATGGTTGTATGTTATTGGTGTTTATCAATCTCATATTCTCTCTCTTCTCATTTATTCATCAATCATATGTTACCAACTCAATTTTGTGGATATTTCTTTGTAAGAGTTTTGTGGTTCTAGCAAAACTCATAAGTGAAAGAACACGTGAAACGTGGACTATTTAAAATTTAATAAATCTTGACCATAACCTCGTATTAACGACGTTGTCACGACAATAAAGTTTTTGTACATGTTGTACCATGGGATATTTATTCTCATATATGGTAATTTAGATGTGTGTCTGAACAGCTTCACATTCACAATCATATGACAAGAATTCAGGGCGGAGTTAGAAAGTTTTGGTTGAGATGACACATTTTGATAATATTTTTAAATTAAACTACAAATTGATTTGTTAAAAGACAAATTACAAAAATAGTCAAATATTTTGAAAGTTTTACGCTATAATTTTTTTGTTGCCCATGAGTGTGTCTCGAGGGGCCACGTGACCGACATAGCATGGGTGAGAACGTAATAGCTAGACACGTTGTGAGAGTAGAACAAGCAAAATCTATTGCATAATCCAAATAAAAGTGACTATTAATTTTTTTTAAATACATCGAGTTTATGCATCCGGCTAAAAAACTTTTCATTTAAAAATTTTAATATTTTTTTAAAAAGTGCTTAGTTACAGTTTGTTTTATCATACATCGATAATTTGGGTATTACTATTAGTACTCTTTTGGCCCACCGAAAAAGTACATGTTTTGTACTTTTTTCATCCTTTTGTCCTTCTTATTTACAGTACAACACAGTGTTTTATCACTTTTTGTTCTGTGTTTTTGACAGTTTAATACTTTTGACTTGTAAACTTTATATTTTTTGTTTCGCAGTTTTCGTTTCACAGTTTATAATATAAAAAAAATTATGGAAATAAAAATAAATTAAAAAATAAAAAATAAAAACCGAAAAAACAAAAGAGTACAAATGATAAATAAGAGGGTATTAATATTCTGCCCCCTATAATTTATGTCTCAGAAACATAAAAGTACATGTGCACCGGTCAACATGAAAGGTTATGTCATCATACATGTGTAAATGTTAGCGCCACATCAGCGCCACAGGTGTAGTAACACCATAACATCATTTTTTGACTGTCACGTCAACGCCACGTCAGCATAACATCAACACCACTCCTCTAATCATAACACCAAATAACACCACTCACCTTTTTATTTTCATAAAACCCCCAAAACAATTATTTCATTATTTTAACAAACTAACAATTTCATTCATAATTAAACATACAAATTACATAAAAAAAACACATTACGAAATTAAAAAAAAAAACATTACGAAATAAAAAAATAGAAATGTAAAAAATAAACATTACGAAAAAAAACATTACGAAAATAAAACTACCGTCCTCGCCCAAATCATTTCTCATTTTGTTTTGATAATTGTTTTTGCTTCTTGTTCAATTGGCGTCGTAGTCCAAATCCCTTGGGGCTAGTAGCTAGAAAACAATCTCAATCCTCCAACCGCATTAGTGTGCGGTCTTTTTCGGCTTGAGCTTCGAAAGCCCTTTCGGCGGCTTCCCGTTTCAGACGAAGCTCCTGCTCCATTAACTCCCCGAATTGGGTTGACGCGCTACTTCCACCGGTGCTCGCCGTGGCGTCGGATTTGGTTTTCTTGGCGGGCCGTGGTTTGCCGGCCGGACGTGGTCGGGAATCGTGACGATTAGCCTCTTGGGTAGCCCCGGGGACAGTATCGGTTTAGTCAACTTGTTCGGGTGCGTCCAATTTACGAGTGGAATCTCTAAACGGCTAAGCATCTTCTGAGTAAAACTGGCGACTCCTTTATGCTCGTCACGGTAAATACTTTGAGCCCGTTTCAAATAATCCACATCGTTTTCGCCACTTTTCCCCAAACGTTTGGCCCGTTTGTACGCGGCGTTGAACTTTTGGCAATTGGCATTCAACGTATGTCATTTGCTAGTCAACATATCCTTTGTACGTTTTTGAAATTTTTTTGAATTGAACTCGTTCTTTTCTTTTATTTTTTTTTTTCCTTTTCCTTTTGTCTTTTTTTTTCTCCTTTTTCTCTTTTTTTCTTTCCCCCCTTCTTTTTTTTTTTCTTTTTCCTTTCTTTTTTCTTTGATTATTTTTTTTTTTTTTTTCTCTTTTTGTTTTTTTTTTTTTTTTTTTTTTTGTTTTTTGTTCTTTTCCACCTTTTTCCTTTTTTTTCTTTTTTTTTTTTTTTTTTTCCCTCTTTTTTTTTATTTTTTTTTTTTTTCTTTATTTTTGTTTGCAACTTGCTCCTTTTTTCTTTTTTCCTTTTTTCTTCTTATTACTTTTTTTTTCACCTTTTTCTTCTTTTTTTTTATTTTTTTTGTTTTCTTCTAGTCAAAACCCGATACCAAAACGTTTCATGCTTTTGTGACCTTCCGACATTATTATCTTCCGAAACGGCCACGTAACATGTTGCAAGCAATTCTTCTTCGACCGGTAGCCAACGGCCCACTGCTACCGGCTCTTGGGGCTCGTCTTCAACATTTTTTCCCCTTTTTGACATTTTTTTCTTGCGACCGCCTTTTTTGGCGAATCGACTTGTTGAGGTTGAGTGAGTGATTGAGAAGTTTCTGAGTTGAATGATGGTGGGTTGTGTTGTAGAACTTGAATTCCGTTTAAGGACTTGTGATGTTGGCCATCAGGAAAAAAGCTTGTGTTGTTCTTGTTGGTTATTGTGAAACAGTTTCCGGAGCATCGACCCGGTGAGGAGATTCATAAAACCGTTGTTGGGAAATTCGGACATTTTTTTTATTGCTAAAAAGATGTATATTTGTATTTGAAGAGTGGTGAATTTGTATGTGAATTTGTATTTGGTAATGTGTTGTATATATAGTGAGTTGAGTGAGGGGGGTAAAATGAATTTTTTTTTTTAAATTCAGCCGTTTTAGGGGGTAAATTGAAAAAAAATTAAATTAAAAAAAAAAAAAAAAACTAGCCGTTGGGGGGTAAAATGAAACTTTTCAAAATTGGGAGGGAAAGGGTAAAATATAAACAAACCGTTTCAGAGGGGTAAAATGAAAAAAAAAAAATTAAAAACCCCCCAACGCGCTTTGGCCGGCCAACGTCGGACCCAACGCCGGTCAACGCCGTTGCCGGTGTTACTACACCTAACGCTCTTAGATCAGTTCTTCTAAACACCTTAAAATTTGTTCCTTTTTACTACAATAGCTCATATAGAAATTAATTTATGTTTTAATATCATCTGTTGCAATGTTTCCGTTTTCGTAAAACAAAAGCATTTATGTTTAAGCATTTTGTTAATATAGTGGGTGCTTTGTTTGTAACTTTTTTGTTTTAGTTCGGAAATATATTGCCTTTCAAAAAAACAAAAATCATATATAATTAGTGTTTACATGAATAAAGTTTATATATTTCTTATTCTTTAAAATTTTTGTTCTTATGTCTAATTTGAGATTAAAGCATATTTGTCACATTAGGAAATCAACATTTTAAGGCCTGACTATGACGAAATAATTACGAATAACTATTAGAAATGTCCAATAGAAGAAAAAAAACAAAATTCAATCAAATTAACAAAAAGTTCATTGATTTAAGGAGTAATTCCATACCTTTTATATTAAGATATTGTCTATGAATAAATCATCATCGGTGCAAGTCTGGTATTAGGAAAAACTACTTTTCGTTAAAACACTATTTTTAATGATAAGATGGTAAAACTGTAAAAGCATAAGCATACTCGGAAAGAATTAGCAGAGTCCGCTCCCTCCTCCTAAAAGAGAGAAGTGGGCTAACCCAAGAGAGAAAATAGCCCTAATTGCTCTTAAGATAAAGTTGAACACTATAAGCTCGTTAAGCTTTCAACTAAAAATCTATTGCCAAACCACTGTTAATTGGTCCAAGCGTAAGACACATGTTACCATCACAAGAAATTTCAAATTTAAAGCTTACAAGTTACGCATATTATAGATGGCTAAAGAAAAGTCATAAACGGTCAAAGAAATATCTCGATTAAGCTACATACATCTGAGTTAAAGACTCGTACTCCTCAAATACCTTAAAAGAGAAAACCTTAATTCGTTGAACTGTAAACATATTGTTTAATTTGATTATTGATTTAACAAAACCTTATAACTTGGGTTTTGTTAGAAGACACTTAATAAAAATAATACGCTAATCGTATTATTAAAATCTCACAAGTTACACATGTTCAAAATGACCAAAAAAAACATCGGATACAATCATAGCTATATATGAATAAACTGTATAAATCTGATTCAAAGACACGCTCCCTACCTAGACAAGTAAATCGTTTAACAATTTTGTTAACATAAATTATCGACGAGATAGGTTATTGGTACCCCTAAATAAAATGACTGTAATAACCCTTTAATTTATTTTCTTTTATTTTTTTAATTATAAAATTACGAAACTTAAAGTACGGAACATAAATATAAATTTTGGCAAGGCAAAAGTAGTAAAAAATACGAAGCAGAAAACCATACAAAACTGTCTTATCCTGTTAATAAAGTTGTTACAACTATCAAATAAAATAAAAACATAAAATATATAATTTAACAAATTAAAAATAATAAAATCCAAAAGTTATAAAACAAAAAATCATATAAACATATATTCTACTCTCAAATAAAGTGATTAAAAGAGATAAAAGGTACAAATAACATACCCATTATTTATTTTTTAGAACGGCGATTTTATTGAAGACTAGCAAAAAGCTAGAAACTATTCCAAATTAAGGAAGTTTGGGTTTTGGATCCAAGTATCCCAAACAAGCTTGGATTTACAACGACTAGAAATCCATAAAAAAGACATTTGAACTATATCATTGAATATAAGATCTCTTCTTGGCTGACGAGAACCAAACAAGCATTGATTTCTATGACGCCAAATAATCCACCACGACACGTAGCAAGTTCCTTCCAAAATCTCCTTCATGAGCTTGGATAAACGAGTGTTTGAAAGCCAATTGATCCAATCGATATAAGAGTTGAGAGAAGGAACTTCAAGCTCTCACCACCTACAAATTAGACGCAAGACCTGTCTAGCCAAAGAGCATGAGAAAAATAAATGGGAAGAGGATTCAACTGTACCATTGCATAGGGGACAAAGGATCGAGGGAATTTCTAAACCACGTGAGGAGAGATTTAACCTAGTAGGCAGTTTATCCAAACAAATCTTCCAAGCTAGAACATTCACCTTGATAGGAATCAACTTTACCCATCTAGTGGGAGTATCTGGCTTAGGCAAAAGAGCATCATCAATAAGGCAACTAACCGAGAATTCACCCGAGCCATCAAGCAACCAGAACCAACGATCAAGGAAGAGAAATATCTGATATCATAGAGCATAAATCATTATATTGCTCCTCTTCTAACCCTCCCCTTGGAGAACGACGAAAAGAAAAGTCATAAGAAGATTGCCTCAACTTTTCAGCCACTGTAATATCCTTCCTTGATTCCAAAGCAAAAAGTCTTGGAAAAATAAATTTTAAAGAAACCTCTCCAAGCCAAATATCATCCCAAAAAAGAGAGTTTTCGCCATTTCCAGCTTTTCTTCTAATAAAGGATAAAAGGTCAATACCTTTACGGTTAAGAGAGATGAAATCACGAACCAAGTCTGTCCAAGGAGAAGGTCTCTTTAGAGAAGAATGATTATTAGTAACTCCTCTAACGCCATGGATAGCTTTTATAAGCCTATACCATAAAGATGCATCTTGGGTGATAAAACGCCAAACCCATTTGAAAAGAAGGCCACGATTAATAGCATAAAAACTGGATACACCTAGACCTTCATTTTTCTTAGAAGATAAAAAAATTTCCCATCCAACCCAAGCAATTTTTTTCTCAGAAGAATCTATACCATTAAAGAAATTCTTTCTGATAGATTCCATACGGTTTAAAATTCCATACGGTTTGAGTTTTTCTTTTGTTGATTGATAAAACAATTTAGAAAAGTTGATGTTTTTTCAACAATTAAAAAAAAGCGATAAAACTCAAAGTTTCGGATTAAGGAATAAAGCACGAGGAGTTATCTCCCCCTTTTTAATTTTTTTTAGTATTATGTGGGGCACACCACCACGTTGTGTAAAGAGTTAAAATAATTGTGTGAATGCGAGAGTATTTTATATTATGTATTTCGTTTAAGTAAGATATGTTTTAAGTGATGACTTGGTACACTTGTTTGACGACGATGGAGAAAATATTTGGTCAAGTGATTATGAATGTGATCACCATTACACATGGGCTTAAGCTCGGTGATACTCAAACCACTTCATAAAATATTTCTAGTTGTAAAAATATTTCTATATTTCACTTTGCCTATGTGCATCAATTAAAAAAACTACGTTAATAATATAGTTGTAAAAATAATAATACTCCAAAATAAAATGATGACACAATACCTAATTTAACACTTCACCAAGTTCACAATACTAAAAATCATCTGGTTACACTACACCTATACCTTATGTGGCTCATCATAACTTTTGTCATCATTTATAAATGATTAACTTTTATGAATGTATTTTTTTTCTTAAAAAATGATACACGAGTATACATAACAAATCTACATACAAACTGAAGTCCAAGTTATAAATTATGACTATGATACATTGGCATTTGCTAGTTAAGAATGTTCAGCGGAAACTAAAGAGTCACACTTCACATGTAAATCTGTGAACAAATGTATCGTTTGCAATTGAAGAGGCTCAATAGTTAAATAGCAAAATTGATCAATGAATCGACGTATACCCAATCTTGTCTCATATGGAAGAAGTAAGATGTAGATAGTTTAACCTATATCCGAAGGTAGAGAGACTGCTTCTAAAAAACTTCCGGCTTTTTTGAATGGAATAGAGATCGAACCCTTAACCTTTCTTTTCAAAAAAAACAAGTTTTTCTAACTGATCCAACTCTACTTATTACAATGAAATTTTATTAAACATTCATTAATTTAATCACAATGCCACTTTCAAAATCTCTCGGATATGATTCTCATAAAGAATTTATCACGCAAATCTCAATATGAACATGAAATGCTTCATGGTTTCACCCTACTAAGAGCACTATGGCAAAAAGTTTGTTTTTTGGCCACAACACCAAAAAGTGGTTCATTGGTTAACATCATATTTTTTGGTGTTACGTGGAACTTTTTCCTTTTTTTTTTATTTTTATAAAAAAAACTTATAAACTTAAAACTTAAATTTCATTAATTTAAAAAAAAACATTACATAAACTTAAAAAAAACATAAACTTAAATAAAAAAAACATGGCACCAAATTCATTCCTCGACTTCGACGTCGGCTTCGGCTTCGACGTCGGCTTCGGCTTCGCCGTGGGCTTCGGGTTGAGACGAATGGGGTTGAAATTGAGATTGTTGGGTTTGTTGTGTTTGTGATAACCAAAATTGAAATTGCTCGGGAGTACAATTGAGAAACGGGTTTTGGTTTGGGACTTGAAAGTTGGAGAACGGGTTTGGAATTTGTATAGTGGGGCGTGGTGGCAATTGGGAGTTGCTTGATGTCGGAGTTGTCGGATTAGATGAAGATGACGAATTTTGTAGGTTGTAGAAGAAATCGTTTATCCAATTGTTTGGATTCGAATTCATATTGGGATCCATGGAAAAATGAAAGAGATATATAAAAATGAAAGAGATATAATTGTTTGGAAGTGTTATAAAAAATATGAGTTTGTATATGTATATATAGTGAAAAAGTGGTTCAAAAGTTGCAAAAAACACCCCTAAAACGGCTACTTTTTTAAACAAGCCGTTCCCAACGGCTACTTTTAAAAAAAAAACTTATATATATATATATATATATATATATATGTATATATTTGTATATATATATTATAATATATATATATATTTATATTACTGTCAATATATATAACGTTGTTTACTATTATATGTCGTGTCCCGTTTTGGTCGTTGTATATTCATATATAATATATATATATATATATATATATATATATATATATATATATATATATATATATGTGTGTGTGTGTGTGTGTGTGTGTGTGTGTGTGTGTGTGTGTGTGTGTGTAACGCGGAAATCGTGAGACTAGGTACAGCGTATCTCGCGTTTTCACGTCGCAGTTTTCGCCCAACATCTGGCTGGTGGTGACGGCGCGGAGATGCGAAAACGTTCACCCACTTTTGGAGGTTTTCGCGCCTACGTGTGGGCTGCCTGTTTTCTCGAGGGTCAAGACCCAGCCACGTACTTGGCTCTAAGCATTACAATATTCTAAAAACAAAATTTCATAAAAAACAATAAGGGACATTTGAATCAAATTTATGTTAGGGTGTGTTTGGATACAGGGCTTTATAGGGGCTTATTGGGGCTTGGGTTTTAAAAATATGTCAGGCTTTAAAATAAGGCCCCGTTTGTCACGCAGGCTTATGAAGTCATAAGCCTCTATAAGCCCCAGCCCCATAAAAGGGGCTAAAAACTTTAGCTTGGGGCTTAAGAACCAAAAATTACTTATACACCCTTAAAAATATCTAACATATACCAAAAATTTATTTAATTGTGTCATTTTTAGTAATTTTACAATAATAAGCCCCAGTCCCAGCCCATTTGCCAAACAAGTTTTAAAAAATACAAATTTTAATTTCGGCTTATAATATAAGTCCCAGCCCCAGCCCCAGCCTCGACATAAGCCCCAGCCCCAGCTCCAGCCTATTACGCCAAACATACCCTTAATATCGTGAAATAGATTAGTTTCAAAAAGCTCACCATAATAAATACATGTACATAACAATTTATTATCTTATTAAATTTGTTTACTTTAAGTCCTTGTTTAGTTCGTTGTAATTTGACGTAATTTGATGTAAGTGTAATCTAATTACATTACATAGGTTTTTTATTTGCAGAGTGGAAGGATTATGATTTAGATTACATTACGTAGATTGTTTAATTTTCAATGTGATGGTAATTCAATCACCCTAATCACATCAAGTGAGTAAATTCATATTACATAGTAAGTTAGACATAAAGTTTCAAATTACGCTCTAATTCAAAATTTTATAATTTAAAGCATTATTTGTTATAAATATATTAATGGTGTGTGTTTATTCACCTTTATGAGTTGTTAATTAGCCTTGAATAGGTACTTAATTAGCTAGGGGTTACGCTCTATATACCCTTATAAATAAGGGACACATTGTACTCATTTTTGGAGTACTCAATAACAATCATCTCCTTCCTCCTCTCTCTTATGCTTTACATTTCATAGCACGTTATCAGCACGAATTGCTCAAAATAAAATTCTAAGCTATGAAGAGAAAAAGGTAATTAACTAGAATAATAGATCGTAAAGGTTTACGTAATTACGTTGCTTTACTTTGGCATATGTCTTTGCACGGGAGATAAAGGTAAAATGAGGTAACAATATATTAGTTTACTATGTGTTGAATAGATTTGTACGCCACAATAAGTTTGGTTTTGCAAAAGACTCTTACATACGTTTTTCTTTCATGTCTATTTTTGTTGTATATAAATTTTAGTTGGGATCTTAGATTTTTTGATTTGGTTATATTTACTTTGAAATTTAGATCTCCATAAAAGAAAAAAAAGCCTCGATCAGTGGTATATGGATTATAATTTTATAAAAGTCAAAAGATTCTTAATTTTTTTTCGAATTTCTACTATGATTAGATAATATAATCAAATATAACATTACCGCAAAGTTATTGCTATTAAAATTTTGTTATAACATATATTTAATGGTTGACATAACCTCACGTTATGTTTTAGAAAATAAAGTATGAACCTTAAGTTCTACTATGATTCTTTAAAAAAAAGAATCAAAATGTATCATAACCTCATGTTATGATTACACTTATTTACTATATATAGAACCTCAAGTTCTATTACGATGAACATAATCAAAATACAATAACCTCAAGTTATTGTTTTAATGTTCAATCATGATTCTCACAAAAGAATCACAATTACATAACCTCATGTTATGTTGAGAAAAATAATTTAGAACCTCAAGTTTTATTACAGTGAATATAATTAAAATACAATAACCTCAAGTTATTGTTATATCTTTTAAAGAACCTCAAGTTCTTTGTGATTCATTTAGGTGAATCACGATAATATGACCTCATAGTTATTGTTATCGTATATATATTTTTATGAACCTTAATCAAGTTCAATTATGATTCCCTCAAAAGAATCAAAATAACATATCATTGTGTTATGATACTCAATTAAAAAAATTGATAAGAATTCTCTCAAAAAAAAGTAAAATACCATAACCTCAAGTTATGATTATAATGTTCTATGATGATTCTCTCAAGAGAATCACAACAACATAACATCAAGTTATGACTATGATGGTTTAAAGAACCTAAACTTCTACTATGATTCCCTCGAGAGAATCAATATCATAACCCCATGTTATGTTTAAAAAAAAAATTAGAACATCAAGTTCTAATTTGATTTAATTAATAGAATCAATAACATAACCGCGTGTTATGTTATAAAGAAAAAAATAAAAAATCAAGTTTTGCCATGTGGTACTAGCAACTTGACTGAAGGCTCTGGCAAAGCCTGCGTTGTGTTACCTAAATGTACGAAATGTGTTGTATTCTAGTGTAACACCCCCAAAATCAGGTAGCAGCGGAATGATAACAATGGGGTGCTACGTCAAAGTACAACAATCAAGATATAGGAAACGACCTTAAATGGACGTTTTAAGATAAGATTTCATTCGATGCCATAGCAAAATATCAGAGTTCATACATTAGGTCCCATATGTTTTAAAAGTCATAAACATTTCACATACATTTTTAATTATACCAAAAGCTTCATAATACCAAAAGATGACTTAAGTTTTTAAAGATAATAAAAGTTGCATAGACTTTAGATAAAACACAGAATCCGTCTTCATTGATATCCGCCACGGCTCCCCTCCAATCTTCATACCCTAGGACCTGAAATTACATGCTAAAAGTCAACACAAAGGTTGAGTGAAATCATAGGTTTATCGGTAAAAAGGGTGGACCACAAGATCGAAGTAATAGTAGACTCTGAAACACATTCAGTAGTCCAAAACGTTTATTATTGCACTAAGCTCATGACCCCGAAGCCTTAACTAGATTTGTGCCCCAATCAGAATATAGGATGCTTGCCAACAACCTAACACCTCTCAATGTTAAATGCACCCGATCAAACTAGTGACCCAAGTAAGGTGGGGATTGTCAGTCCTGATAGATCTATCCACAACACTCGCGCTTACTACAATAGCAATTAACGGTTCATGATAAATAGGGACTTCACGGCAATAAGGTAACTTAGCAATAATATTCAGGCAGTAATCTGGATAGCATACACTTTGTAAACATCTTGAAAACACTTAGAAAAACACTTGTGTCCAATAGTAAAACAAGCAATGTAATTCACCCCGTAGATTTTGTAAAACAATTACGTAGTAAAAAGGGGGCTATGAACTCACCTCGAGTGAATGGTAATCAACAAGTATTCACAATAGAAAAATGCGTCACGAAGGAATCCGAAGGCAACCTAATCCAATATAGGTCGTATAAGTACTAAACACTTTGATTTATTTAACAGGTCCGTTATAGCTTTATCATACTATCGTTTTGTGCATCAAAATTAAGAGTGACGATGTAGTGACGTATGAGGAGCTAGGACACTTTAAATCGTAAATCCAACAACTCGTCGATACGCCACCCCGAAGAGGCTTCATTATGAAACTCCCTAGTAATATAGAACTTTACTTAATACCACATATAGGTCTATATAGTTCAATCACCATCTAATTGTTTTGGAAAAATTGTGTTTAATAAGTAAAAACGGTTATAATTACCGTTTTGGTACAACTGGCGTAACTTTCGCGTTTTAAGTCCGATTTTGACGTTTCTTATGCCCACGCTTTCGTATTAGTATGATTATCATAATTGGAACATTTTCCATATATTTTGACCCTCAGATGAACAGTGCTTTTTAACTGTTCACGCCAGTCATAAAGTTATTTTATAGTATAATTTTATCGTAAAACCAGTAACGTCATAATTTATTCGTTATGAGCTCCGTTTTTAGTGATTCTTTCCGAGCACGTTCTCAATTGAAATTTTCTACTTATTTATGAGGTTTACAATAATAATTATTTCTGTCATGAACAATAACTTTTATAAAAATAGTTTTATAAAAGTATTAATTGTCGTAAACTCGCGAAATTCATAACCTGTTCGTTATTAATTGAAAAATTACGATTCTTATCATTTTGGAATCCTAAAATTATGTATAATTTGTTAAAAATTCCAAACTTGCTGTTTAAATAATTTTTATAAAAAGTTTTTATAAAAATTCTTTTACGACTCCGTTTATTAACGTATAACTTGTTTTTACCGTATCTTTTTCGTTATTAATCCGTTTTTCGAGTTTCTTATCTTTTTGGAATCGTCATGAGACGTATTATTTTTATATAATGTCAAATCCACTGTTTGAAATTTGAATTATAAACAGCCCCTTAAGAATCCATACTTATACTTTTATTTAAAGCTTATGTTATGTACTTTTACTTTTGTAACTTACAACAAGTCTCATATGTCATAAGTATTATATGTGATACATATAATATAGTCCATTAGTTCATCCTTTGACCAATGTCCTAGGTAACAAGATTAACAAGTCCATAATAACACTTAAAAATCATAACTTCATTAAGTAAACCCTAATTTACTAGTTTATCCATAATCATTTTTATACATAAGCCAAGTGTGTAAAAGTCTTACAACCATTTTGTAAACTCAATATACCATCCATATAACATGTGTACAAATCCATAAATCATGTTTACAAGAAAATCCACTTTAAAATGTTAAACATATCCAAATGGCGAATTTAACTACATAGCACATCATATACATAAAAACTCATAAAATGAAAGTATAAAGGTTTATAGAAGACCTTATGATGAATGATGATGATGAAAAATAGGTGCTAAACCCTTGTTTAGCCTTTAAACCCAAGCTTGCACAATATGAAACCCTAACTTTTCCAAATAAACCCTAACCTTCCTTTTCTTGATTAATACTTGAAAATGGTTAACCAATACTTGGAAACATCTTAGAATATCTTAGGAATGATGTGTGTATGTGTGTTTAGGTTGTATAAAATTTTGTATGGATTTAGTAAAGAGTGTGTTTGTAGCCGTGGCATATATAGAGCACAAAGGAGAGATTTTTGTGATTTTTACTAAGTGTTTTATGATGTATGAGCTCCTATCTCTAGTATGCATGTATATATGGTAAGTCTTGGTAAAAAAGAATGCAATAGTTAGTCAAAAACACATCTCATGGTCTTAAGGAAGACTATGGTCAAAAGGGAACAAAGTATGGTAAGATTTAATGAGCAAAAGATGTACAAAGACTAGTTGAAAGATTTTTCTTATATTTCTTTGTATAATTTGCTACAATTTCGTCCCATGTATGATATATATGATATATTTTTGTAACTTTTATGTATTGGGTAAAAAGTTGGTATTGTTTGAAGCGTAGAAAAGTTTTGGTGGTTCCGGGTATGCCTAAACGTATTTTATTGCGAAACGTAATCACATAAGTAACCATAAAAATAATATATAAAAAAGTTTAAATGATTACTTCGAAAAAAATAATATATTGCTTGCTTGATGAAAACTTTAATTCGTTTGGTGTCCGTTTACGTTAATTGTTGATTTTTAGTTTACGCGATTTTACTATATAATGAGAATTAAAAGTAAACGCGTACGAAAAAAAAAATTATTAAAATAGATGACGTCGTAAATGACCTGAAAATACGGAATGTTACACCGCCCATGGTCTAGGAGTCTTATTTCAACCTCGGTAATCCTTGACCTTTTAGAAGGCTGCAACATCGGTTGTGAGCCGGCAAGATGCAGCAAACTTTTATCAGTCTCAGATTATTACTATGTGCCTTATTTAGAAGACTGCAACATCGGTTGTGAGCCGGCAAGATGCAGTAAACTTTTATCAACCCATAGTTTTATTATTATTATTACCTACACCCTTTAAACGACTACCACATCGGTTATGAGCCAGCAAGAGGTAGTGGCCTTATTTCGGCTTTGGTTTATTACATAACTTATTATTATTAGCCAAATTTCAAATCTTGTGGTCTTTTAACAACTGCCACATCGGTATGCGAGTCGACCATGGTCCAGGAGTCTATTTCCCCATAACACTGACAAAACCTCGATGTGTACCTTACTTTCACCAGAAGGAATCTCTACGAAGTGATTTAAACTAAGAATCGCAAAAACCTAAAGTAACTTTATTTATTTAACAATTATATAACGTTTATTAAGCTAATGGGAGCAAAAAGCCATAATTAACTTCTATGAGCCTTAAAGAGATCCAACTACTCTATGTTTAGCATCTAACTTATATAAAACTCTATCACTTTTCGTTCTTCGCAAATTTAAAATCTTTAATAAAAAGATCCGCGAATGCTTAGTCTAATAAAAACAAGCTTAGCATATTTAAAGTCTATCATGGAAGCTTGCAAAACTCTTGGCTTTTTCAAGCTAGAAAGCTTCTTGTATAAAAGACTACCAAAAGCTTAAATTTATAAACGTTAAGGGGAAAGCTAGAGCGCAACATGCTTGATCAAGTCAAAATTTATTCCTTAAAAATACAACATCGTGTCAACACACTTATTCTCTTTTTGAAAAATTTTTTTGCATATTTTTGCTATTTTTGGTGGAAAAATAAGGTTATGTAAAGACAAGGCAAATGCAAGTAAGATCGAATCGAAAGATACCCCCCCCCCATACTAGAACTACACATTGTCTCCTCCGGTTAGAAGAGCCTTGTCCTCAAGGCTCAAGTTGCGGCACTTGAGGAATGCTTCAATTCTTGCAACAGGGGCAAAGACTTCATCATAGTCAATCCCTTCTTTTTGTGTGTATCCTTGAGCAACCAATCTTACTTTATTTCTTATCACAATTCCCCTTTCATCCTTTTTATTCCTAAAGACCCATTTAGTACGTATGGCCCTTTTTCTATTTGGTAAATCGACTAAAGTCTAAACTTCTTGTTAACTTGAATTGTAGAAGCTCTTACTGTATAGCCTTTATCCAGCTTGGATCCTTTAATGCATGCATTAACTTTTTGGGTTCTTCTTGTGATAAAGAGTAAGAAAACAAGCAGTTTTGAAGGTCTTTATGGTTTGTTCTTTGTTTAAGAGTAGTACTAACAAACCCATATTCCTCCAAATTATTTGACATATTTCTTATTTGTGTAGCTGATTTCAAATCTCCAATCAGTTGATTAAGAGGATGGTCTTTATGAATTCTTGTAGTTGGAATAGGACTGACTTGGATTGTTGTATCCAAATTATTCATGTCAGCCTCTGCACCATTATCTTGATCATCACTTGAGAGGTCAAATATGCTATAATCTTCTAAAGCAGGCATATTTGGATCATTTGGAAGTTCAATGCTTGTTTTTACACCAACAACATTAACTTCATTTGTGCTAGTAGCATTAGCATTGTTAGTGTTGTTAACATTATCATCCTTCTCTTGATTAATACTTTCACTATCTTTTCTTGGATCTTCATCAACCTTCTTCTCATCATCACTTGAAGGTTTGGATCCATCATCTTGAGAACTCTTTGAAATTTGATAGAATGGTGGATCAGTAGTCCACAATGGTAGCAGAATATAATCTTTGCCAGGTACTGTCTTCATTCTAGCTTTACCTGCATCATCACATGCTTTTGCACCTGCATTACCATTAGACTGATTTCCTGCAAAAACTGGCTTATAATTCATTGACTTTGTTAGTGCATTAATATCAAAAAGCCAATTTGGTCCACTCCCTACAATATTAGGTGTATTCTTACTAAACTGGACATGCAAGTTCTCTTCAACTATCCTACTTCTACTATTAGATACTCTAAATGCTTTACTATTGATTGAGTACCCAACAAAGAATTCTTCATCAGCCTTACCATCAAACTTGCCTAAGTGATCTTTGGTATTGAGAATTATATCAGGACACCCAAATGGTCTCATAAAGCCTAAAGCTGGTTTTCTACCAAGAAAAAGTTCATAAGGGGTCTTGTTATGAGGCTTAATTACTAATACCATATTTTGCACATAGCAAACAGTATTAACTGCTTCAGCCCAAAAAGTAGCAGGTAGCTTAAAATCAGCTAGCATTGTCCTAGAAGCCTCAATTAATGTTCTATTTTCCTCTCAGCTACTCTATTTTGTTAAGGAGTTCTAGCTACACTAAATTCTCTCTTAATACCTTTTTCTTTCACAAAATTGATTCATCTCCTTATTCTTAAACTCAGTTCCATTGTCACACCTAATTACCTGAACCCTTCGATCTATTAGATTTTCTTCTCCAGTTTAAAGTCATAAAATGCCACTAGTCTCATCCTTAGTAGCTAGAAAGAAAACCCAACTAAACCTACTATAATCATCTGTGACAACTAGGCAATACATCTTTTTCATTAAGCTGTTTGCAAATGTTAAACCAAACAGACCCTATGCAACATATGGGTAAAGTTGGTCTGGTTGAACTTACTACTGTTTTGGACTTACAAGAAGCTCTATGTTGCTTTCCCTTTTGACAAGCAACACAGGTTTGATCATTTTCAAAAAGTTTTGAAGGTAAACCTCTTACAAGATTTCCCTTAACCAGTTTATTCATAGTTTTGAAATTTATGTGTCCAAGCCTCCTATGCTAAAGTTTAGATTCATCAGATGTGGCTTTTGCAAAGAGACAAGTTAGACCTCCTTTAGGAACAATATTCTTTAAATCAACACTATACATATTGTTCTTTCTAGGAACTTTAAGTAAAACATGACTTTCATCAGTTAACTTAAAGTTTAGAGATAAAACAATACATTCAGTGTCATTAAAGAGAACACTATTCTTTTTGTCACACATTTGTGAGACACTAAAGAGGTTAAACTTTAACTCTCTTACAAAATACACATTCTTAAAATCTAAATTACCAGTTTTGATTGTACCTCTGCCTGTGATTTTCCCTCCTTTGGGGTTACCTCCAAAGGCAACATATCCTCCATCAATTTCTTCAAAGTCAGTAAGATAGGACATGTTCCCTGTCATGTGCCTTGAGCATCCACTGTCAATCACTCCTTTCTCCTGCAAATCTTGTTGTGGATTGCCCTGCACATAAGGTAAGAAAATCAGTCTCTTTTGGGGACCCAAGCCATCACTGACTTGGATCTGCCTTGTGCATCAATATAATCAAATCTTTTAAAATTCATTGAAGTAACTGTAGGTTTAGAAACATGGTCTAAACTTTAGTCTTTGGGTTTCCAAACACCGAAAGCTGAGGCCTTAAAAAGCAATGACATGAATTCCCTTACACATCATTACATACTTTTTAGCCTAGCAGTATTAACATTGTTACCCCTAATAGTATTAACCTTTTGATTACTGTTTTTAGTTGTTGTTTTGTTGTTAATGGGCCTTCTAACAGTTGAATATGTTTTATTAAAAACATTTGTCATTGGTTTTGCACTATTCACTGTTGTTCTGGGTTGAGCAGTATTAACTGGTTTAGCAGTAGTAAGTGATACAAGGCTTGACCTCATTAATACTGCTTTTGGAACCATGTTTCCTTTTAGGATTGGGGTGAGTCATTCTAGAAAACTTCTGGTGATTCACCCTTTGAGTATAGTTCCAAACTGGTTTTACCATCTTTTTATTATTAAACTGTCTATGATGGTTATCACAATCATACTACAGGTGATCAAAACTTCCACACACATAGCAAACTTTGTTAATCATCTCAAAATTAGTTCTTAATCTTTGAGACATCATGTAATTCCAGTTTCTTTGGTTTCCTCTAGGACTATGTGTGTTCAGCCTATTTTGATCACCTTGTTTATTAGTTGTTTTCCTAGGAGATTTTACTTGCTCTTTAGATTTAACAAACTCTATTTTAGCAAAACTAGGTTTAACAGTTTTCTTCTCTATCTTAGGCTTTGACTCAGCTTCATCCTCACTATCTGATATCCAATCTTCAATAAGTGGGGGACCAAAGTTCTTCCTAACAACCTTAGGCTTGTCTGCACTAGCCTTAGCTTCACTAGTCTCAACTACAGGCTTCTTAACTGTAGGCTCACTAACTATAGGCTCATTCACAAACTCTTCTAGACTAGAGAATGACAAATCAGGTTTTGGAGGCATAAAGTTTCATGTATAGGGAGGTGGAACAACATTATACCCTAAACCTGTTTTGCACTTATCAACTATCTGATAGTCTATATTAGTTTGCTTAAGCTTTTAGATGAATTCTTAAAATTTTCTACTGTTAGCTGAATTTCATCCTTTTATTTTTGAGCCAGTTCCAACCAGTTCCAACTTCCTTCTAAGCTCTGTAATGGCTACTTCTCTTAAATGAATCTCACATTTTAAGACCTTGATATCTTCCTCATAAACATACTCATTTTTCTTATAAACTAGAAGTCTTGCTTCTACAGACTCTAAACCTGTTTTATAAGCAATAACATTTAACTTAGACGTCCTTAAGTCTTTTAATAGTTGTTCATTTTGTTCTTTAAGAATTTTAACATTTTTCAAACAAGATGATGAACAGTTTGAATAAGTAGATACCTTAGAGTTAGAACTTGTAGAAGAGTAATCCATGAGTGCAAAGTTAGTTGGACCTTCTTCTGCTTGATCACTCTAATCATAACCAGAACCATCACACGACACCAAAGCATTAGAAGTAGTTGTCTCCATTGGCACAACCCTTCTTGTGTTTTCCCTATTCCTGTTTTCTTGGTTCCTTGGATCCCTGCACTCCTTTGCAAAGTGTCCCCTTTTGTGGCAGTTGTAACACTCCACCTTGGACTTATCAAACCCAATGGTCTCAGTACCATTCACATAATACTTTCTTCTAGTCTTCTTCAAGAATCTCTTTTCCCTCATTGTTAGCATAGCTATCTGCCACGTTAAATCCATCTCTTCTAAATCATCAGGATTAATTTGTTGCAAGTCCTCATTGTCAAGTTGTGGACTGTTTGGTTGACTTGCAAAGAAAGCACATATGACAGCATCACTCAAGTTGTCAATTGTTGTTGAGTTAACAGTAGTAGCTTGAGTGCTAGCAGTTGTAGCACCATGAGTAGGCTCCATTTGTACTGCTGGTGCTGTTTGAGGACACAAAGGCTACGTTTTGTGTCTTTGTGCTTGAGCTTGATGTTCCTTTGACCTCTGGTTCATAGATCTTCAGGTTATTATAAAGATCATCCAGGCTTAATGTATCTATCTCAGGCTTGTTCTTCCACACAATGGTATGTGTGTTCCACTCTGATGACAAACTTTTTAAGAACTTCTGATTCATATCTTCTTGTGAGATACTTTCACCATGAATCTCCAACTGACTGATAAGCTTTTGAAGGCTATCAAAGGTTTGATCTAACACCTCTAAGCTAGATGCAGTAAAATTTTCATACTGCTGCTTTAGAAGATTCCTTTGAGTCTTTTTAGTAGCAGCATTCCCTCCAAACCTCTTCTCAACAGCCTGCAGCAATGACTTGGCATCTTTGATGAAGTTAAACTTAAATTGATGTCCATTAGGGATGCCCATCAATAAAGTGCTTCTTGCCTTCAACTCTAACCTCCTTTGTGTCTTTTCTTCAGCAGTTGTAGGAGCAATTGTAGTCTCAACACCTTTTACAACTTTTGTTATTGGAGGTGCATTACCATTCTCTATGGCTTCCCATAGAGAATAATCAATCATATAGATGTAATGTTCCATCCTCATCCTCCAAAGCTCATACTCACCTGGTTTGAGCATAGGCACTTTTGATGCAGCCACCATATGTGTTGAGTCTTGATCCATCTCTTTGTAACAAAGAGATCTTGTGTATTCAAACAGGTTATTCTTATTCAAAGCTTCTCAACAAGCTCTGATACCACTTGTTGATCCCACTTGAATAGATCTTGAATTCCTTAGCTTGTGTAAGGTTTAGTTATGCAAGATAAATCCTACACAACTATGATAGAAACTTTGTAAAATATATCAAAGATTATGCGGAATCTAATCTTTGATCAATAAGAAGAATATGCAATAGAATAGTAATTCTAATGAACACACAGATTAACAAACAAAGCTTCAATATATTAATACGAATACTCTAACTAGTATTAGGGTTACAAAACCTTGAAGCTATAACGATATCAAAACAAAAGATTTCTAGATGTCAAACTCTATGCCCTAGGACCTCTTTTTATACACCAAGGAGTCCTAGTCGATTTACAATATATTCCTAAGACTTAGAATATTCTCTATGATCTATTCTATAAATAACTAATACTTATCACGTAAGTAATCTTGATCTCCAATCAATCTTTATCCTTTCTTCTGTCTTTATCTATTATCTTCTGACAGTGGAAACTCTTTCAGCAGTCTTAATCTTTGAGCAGTTGTAACTTTTGTACTAGCAACATTAACTTAGCACCAGCAGTAGTAATTTATACATCAGCAGCATTAACTATGTACAAGCAGTAGTAACTACTTAGAATATTTTCTTCAATCTTTACCAGCAGTACTAACTTTACACTAGCAGTACTAACTTTATACTAGCAGTACTAATATATACTAGCAGTAGTAACTGTGAACTACCAGTACTAACTTTATACTAGCAACACTAACTACTTAGCATATTTTTTCATTAAAGTTAATGAACAACACTAACTTTTACTTAGCAGCAGTAACACAAACCTTAGCAACAGTAACTTCAAGATCATCAAGAAGTCTTTTAATCTCAACAAAGGTAGTATGAAGACTGTTACCCAATGGTATCCTTTCTATGCACTCGCATTTCCCTAGACGTGTCTACAGCGATACAAACAAAAGTTGGTTTTCTAAAGCCTAACGCCCACATTCATCAACAAGAAGCAACAGTAATAGGATCTACAATTCTACTTTCATGCAATCATAATAAAATACAAAGGACGGTTTAGCCTAGCATGTTAAGGATAAAGCAAGAACATAGATTAATCACACAACACATAGACATAATGAGTGATTAATGAATAACACTCTTACTTGATTAAAACATGGATAAAAGGTAGTTACAATAGGGTTTGAGGCCCTAAAAATGACCTTTAAAGTTGCTACAAAGACTATGGTTCGTCTCCCTAAAGTTATACAAACTTACACACTTAAAACCCTAAAAACGGATTTATATTTATAGAGTTGTCGATGCGACGACGTCGCTTTGTACTCCTGACGCCGTCGCCACGTAGACGATTCTAGATCCTTTTTAAGTTGGCCACGTCCTAAAGCCATCGCCAAAATCCTGACGTCGTCACTAGATTGATCACGATGGTGTTGCTTTATGCTTGCGACGCCGTCTCCGGCCACTGTTTGCAAAAGTTATCATGAGATTTGGTGTAGGTCCATAATCTTGACCGTTTCTTCTCCGAATGAGCCCAAGTCATGTGTATTTCCTCCAAAAGCCATCCAAGTGCTAAAAACCTGAAAACAAACGATTAAGCATATAATCTGGGCATATTTGCATGATTTAAGGGGTTAAATGACCCCAATATAGTGTATAAAATGACACCTCATCAGGTGACAACCCCCATATATATTTGGGGGCCGCCCTAACATTTAGGGGACCACCACCAGTGACCCAAAAACATGTTTTTTGTATAAAATCATTTGGTGACTTAACTGTAGAACGTAGGACTTTAAGAAGTTGTTCCCGCACATAAATTTCGTGTTTTAGACATCATTTCTACTCTTAAGACTTAGAAAGACATATATTGACATTTCAAAGCTTTTTGAGAAGATTTTCATTCAAGCTAGTATACGAGGTATATTTAACAACAAAACTAGTACGAATCAAGCAACAAAACACTTTTCATATTTAATCCCCCTTCATGGGTAATTTGTTACATGGATCGTACTCTATTTTTAAAACCATTTGTTTTGAAAACTAGAGCGACGTGGCTCCTGATACCAATTATGGAAACCGTAGAGGGGGGTGAATATGTTTTTAATTAAAGACTTTAAATCTTTTGTATCAAATCACCAATCAAGTTTGAAGCAATATGAGAAGTGTTGGTTATGGATCTACAATTACTAATACATAATCTAATAATAAAACCACACTCACAATATTTACTACAAAGAACTACACAACCATAAGTAACATGATATACACAACAATCCAAGCAATCATGATCACAATGCAAGTATAAAAGTAAAGCGATAAATGTAAAGAAATAAGTAAATCAAAAGGTAAAAGAAAATGCAAACCGAACATGGTGATTTATAGTGTTTCGGTTACATAACTCCTCTTCGCCCTACTCCACTCCTCGAGTATCCAACTTAAGAGTTACTTCACTAATCGACAAGCTCCCTATCGGCGGAGAAAATCTTATAACGTTGCTTACATTATTTTCCGACACCAATGTGCTGTCGTGTAGGTTGTATTTATTGATTACCAAGTTTTAAATTTATATTTTGCCGACTTTACCTAAAACAACACTTTAACGGGCAGTGTACCCGGTTAGATGGAGTTTTGTGGTAAATAGGGTGTCGATCACTAACAGCAAGAACTATTCTTTTATTTTATTAATATTTTGGTTAACTAAACTAAGCTAATTTAAACTATGTTAATTCTATTCTATGTTAAACTTATGCAAAACCTATGTTTATCCTAACTCTAACGGATAAAGGGGGTTCAGCCTGAGAGACTGGCACATGTTTGTGGTGACTTAGATCTACTTAAGACACAATAACACACGCAAGCAGACAAGCAAAAGATAGAAGAGCGGCCTAGCCAAATATAAGAAAACTGTATTAACCATGATTAATCCAATTAGAACGTTGGTTTGTTTATTTAGTGCAATGAATACTTATCTCGAGGCGACATATCATTCTTAAGACTTAGGCGTTACTTCTTCCTAAGACCTAGGCACATATAATTCTATCACAATTAAACACATCCGCATTCGCATAAAGTATCCTATTTGCTGATTATAATCTATCTTAGGGGTTAAATTAATGGTGATCTTGTTAAACCCTAGCTCATCGAGACTTTACCCACTTACTGCTTAATCGCAATCTATATACTAGTAGTCCACTGGCCAAGTATTTACCAATTGATTAAGAACGTACTCGTTGATTCCAAGGGACACCTGCCGGTCTAACTAAGCTCACTAATCTAAAGGCGAAGATAGGTCATTATTTGTGATCCTATTAGTCTAGATATATAAATCACTATATGGAGAGCCATCTCGGCATCTAGCTAACTTGGTCCGTATCACTAGATCCAGTTGAATGATAGGTCGCATACAAAAGCACGTAAACAAGTATAAATTGATAAACATAAACAAGCAATCAATGATAAATTAAGTATTCAAGATAAACAAACGAAACATTCAAATCTTCATAATAATAGATAATACCCAAGGGTATTAGCCCTTAAACGTCATATTCAATACAAGAGTAATAATCCAACCAAGGTAAACTAACCGAGTTAAACGAATGACACCAAATATCGAATGATTACTAGAGTATAGGAGATTACAAAGTGTTTCATATGGAATGAGTAGCTTTGCTTGACCTCTTCTGCTCTTCTTGTCTTCTGAAAATTGACTTTTGTGGTTAAGGTATCGAAAATATGAACAAGCACACTAAAAATCCGTTTTTAGGTTTTCTATTTATAAGGTCTGGAATTTGGTCGATATGACGTGTCGAAAGTCTTGGATACGACGTATCAGGGGTTTCTTGGAGTAGGGACCACGTTCGATATCTTCCAGAATATTTTATTACTTTAAATTGAATACGGCGTATAGACTCCTTCTGGATACGCTGTATTGATCTTTATTCCTTGTGGTCTTTTGTGAAGTGCAGGTACAGATACGCCATATCTTCCTTGATGGATACGACGTATAGGATGTCAAAGTCAGTATCTTCTAATGTCTTCATTTAAGCTTCAAAATGCGTGACTTTTTGCTAATCTTCACCAAGATAATTACTGCAATTCTCAAATACAAACGATTAAGTAACAATTCTTGCAATAATTATACAAAATATGTTATTTACATGGGATAAATGATGCTATAAAAGTGACGTTATTTGATGTCATTAAATATCGCCCTACTTAAATCCTACTTGTCCTCAAGTAGCCTTTAGAAGTTTACGAAAATGTATCCCTAAGTTAGACTTTTTCTTTAGCATCCTTTAAGTTAGACTTTTTCTTTAGCATCCTTTATTCGGTGTGTGTTATCATCCATCCTTCGTCCATCATGCGAAAGATTTCTTGGTATGCGTGGATTACTTCTTTGCTTGTACTCGTCAAATCATCGTATTCATTTTCTTTTACAACAACATACTCTTCGTCTTTCCTGAATGAATACTTGATCATCTCGAATCTTTTTATATTGCAAACCGGCCGCTCTTGATCATCAAACAATTCACATCTCTCTTCATCTTCATGTTCCTCTTTATCCAGAATATTTCTGTAGTAGTTTGCGTATGGTCCTTGTATGTAATTCATCCAATAAGAAAATGGAGAGCATTCACGATTATTTACTTTCCACCAATAATCTTGAAGTTTTATCAATAGTTCATAATCGAGTTCGTGGAAATTTCCGAAAGACCTCTTTAACCATGCGCAAAAATTCATTTCACTTTGGCTTGTATTACCCCATGATTTTTCATAAATAACTTTTTGCTTAAGGGCGTCTTCTTTCAAATTCCCGTCTGTTAACTCATTGTACCATTCATAGTCCTGAAAATATGTCATGTAACCAACTCAAACCATTCCCAGTAACTTTCCTCCATTACAAAATCCGTCTTCATTTGAATTACAAGTGGTCCATTTAGCTTTCCAATTTTTGAAACCGAAAGGTTTGCAAATATGGTCACAAATTTCATATGGCACTCCATCTTCAGACCATGGCTCTTCAAGTTCATCATTTAATTTGTTCTCATATTCTTCGTAAGTCTTGGTTCTTTTAATATCATGAGTAAATAATTCCGGATCAACTCTAAGAAGAAAATTGAACTTCTTGAATTCTGTGCACAACGGTGTTTCGTAGTCAAACAAGTTTGTTTCAATTTTAAAGATTTTAGCCGTTTCTTGTTCCTCATCATTATTGGCTTTCTTAACATCAGAAATATCCTCATCAGCAACTCCTTCATAATTATTGATCATATTCCAAAAATCCCATAAGACTTTCTTGGTGAATGGATCCATAATCATATGGTTAGCGAATTTTGAGGCCAACCACTTTTCGAACGTAAAATTGCTTGGATCCTTTATGGCATTAGTTACCGTAATCCGACCAGTACGAGAAGGCGGGTAATATTTTCCAAAAAAAATTTCAATCAAATCCACCCAACTAGAAATTGAACCTTTAAATTCATCAAACCATTTGCTTGCATTACCAACTAATGAAATCGGAAAACAGAAAGACTAAGTCATTCATAATTCACATTCGGCAAGTTAATGGGGTCAACAATTTTAAGGAAGTATTCGATATGCTCCACCGCGTCTTCTCCATTAGTCCCACTGAAGGCATTATCACGCAAATCATCAAGGAATTTACCTTTTAGTTCATAAGCTCTTTTATTGTTAACCATAATACTTGTAATCCCTGAATAATAGTTTGCTTTGTCGTTAGTTGTGAATTCTTCCATAGTTGTTTTTGTCTGAATATCTGCCATTATTTCTTCAATCTTTTCACCACTGATTAGCTTGATCTGCGACATGGGTAAAAATATCAGTAGAATTTGCTCTGAAGAAAGATAGAAATTTAAGAACAGAAATCAAATATGGAGAATCAGTTTCTGTTACTGTATCAGACGGTTGATACGTCGTATCCAATGGTTCTAAATACGCCATATCAATCTGTTGAATGGATATACTGTATTGGATAAGAAATTTTGATACGCCGTATCTAATGGTAGTGGATACACCGTATCAGGTTATCGACCAGAACAATGTATGCAAAACAATTAAACACACAAACAATTAAACTAACAAATATACAAGCAAATACACAAATATACAAAATTTCATAAAATTTTACACTAATCCTAGGGGTTAGATCTAATCTAATGCTAATAACCAAAATATCAAATAAAATTCAAGATTAAGATTTCACTCCCCGGCAAGGGCGCCAAAAACTTGATGTGCTGTCGTATAGGTTGTATTTATTAATTACCAAGTTTTAAATTTATATTTTACCAACTTTACCTAAAACAACACTTTAACGGGCAGTGTACCCGGTCAGATAGAGTTTCGTGGTAAGTAGGGTGTCGATCACTAAGAGCGAGAACTAATATTTTATTTTATTAATATTTTGGTTTACTAAACTAAGCTAATTTAAACTATGTTAATTCTATTCTATGTTAAACCTATGCTAAACCTATGTTAATCCTAATTCTAATGGATAAAGGGGGGTTTCAGCCTGAGAGACTGGCACAGGTTTGTGGTGACTTGGATCTACTTAAGACACAATAACACACACAAGCAGACAGACAAAAGATAGAAGAGCGGTCTAGCCAAATATAATAAAATTGTATTAACCATGATTAATCCAATTAGAACTTTGGTTTGTTTATTTAGTGAAATGAATACTAATCTCGAGGCGGCATATCATTCTTAAGACTTAAGCGTTACTTCTTCTTAAGACCTAGGCACGTAGAATTCTGTCACAATTGAACGTATCCGCATAAAGCATCCTATTTGTTGATTATAATCTATCTTAGGGGTTAAAGCAATGGTGATCTTGTTAAACCCTAGCTCATGAAGACTTTACCCACTTATTGCTTAATGGCAATCTATATACTACTAGTCCACTGGCCAAGTCTTTACCAATTGATTAAGAACGTACTCGTTGATCCCAAGGGTCACCTGCCGGTCCAACTAAGCTCACTAATCTAAAGGCGAAGATAGGTCATTATTTGTGATCCTATTGGTCTAGATATATAAATTACTATATGAAGAGCCATCCCGGCATCTAGCTAACTTGGTCCGTATCACTAGATCCAGTTGAATTATAGGTCGCATACAAAAGCACGTAAACAAGTATAAATTGATAAACATAAACAAGTAATCAACGATAAATTAAGTATTCGAGATAAACAAACCAAATATTTAAATACAAGAGTAAACTAACTGAGTTAAATGAATGAAACTAAAAATCTAACGATTACTAGAGTATAGGAGATTAAAAAGTATTTTCTATGAAATGTGTAGCTTTGCTTGACCTCTTCTGCTCTTCTTGCCTTCTGAAAATTGACTTTTGTGGTTAAGGTATCGAAAATATGATCAAGCACACTGAAAACCCGTTTTTAGGTTTTATGTTTATAAGGTCTGGAATTTGGTCGATATGGCATATCAAAAGCCTTAGATACAGCGTATCAGGGGTTTCTTGAAGTAGGGACCACGTTTGATATCTTCCAGAATATTTTATTACTTTAAATTGAATACAGCGTATAGACTCCTTCTAGATACGGCATATTAATCTTTATTCCTTGTGGTCTTTTGTAAAGTGTAGGCACAAATACGTCGTATCTTCCTTGATGGATACGGCGTATAGGATGTTAGAGTCAGTATCTTCAAATGTCTTCGTTTAAGCTCCAGAATGCGTGCCTTTTTGCTAATCTTCGCCAAGTACTCCATAATTACTGCAATTCTCAAATACAAATGATTAAGTAACAATTCTTGCAATATTTATACAAAATAGGTTATTTACATAGGATCAATGATGATATAAAAGTGACGTTATTTGATGTCATCAGACACTAAACTAGATGTCGAGTTCTTCTTCGGGTACAACCAAACCCGTTATGTTTTATGGCCCAACATAACAAACCTTGTGTTTTATGGCCTAAACACATAAACCGCGTCGCTTATATTATTTTCCGACACTAAGCTAAATGTCAAGTCCTAATCTTAGCTAGAACCAATCTACCATTTCACCAATGTATTTTGAGGCCTAAAATACTAACTAACACACAATCAACCCTTCGGAATATATACTCTATTCAGATCTACACACTACTAAAGATCGGAAGACATGGACTCAATCTATATGTAACAAATTTTACAAATGAACTAACGAGACTACATAACTTCGTATCTTGACGATGATGAAAGCTCTTCTCTAGCACTTGAGGGAAGAAGGAAAGGTTAGAAGTTTGGATCACATTTAAACAAGATTAAACAAGTTAAATGATCAAAGAGTTTAGAGACATTTAGTAAGATCTAGAGAGAGAAAGAACTAAAAGAAATCTATGCAAAAAGGTTCACGAAATAATTGGGAATGAGCCACTATTTATAGGAGCTGAAAATCTGTCTGTCAGGAAATGGCAGTCCTAGATTATTAGGGGGCCGCCGGGTATTTAAGGGGGTCGCCATATATTTAAGGGGGGCATAGATATAAGGGGGCCGCTTGTATGGTATATTTTTGTCCTTTGTGGGGGAGGGAAACCAGATTTTAAATATATTTTAAATAATAAAACATTTCCTTATTAATAAAAATATTTTGTATTATTTTATTTTAAAAAAAAGGTTTTATTACATTTGTAAAAATATAATGTTTAAGACAAAAACTTATTTCTTTGATCATCCTACAAGTTTAATGTTTGTTTGTATATACCTTACGTGATTTACTTCAGGTGTGAACAAATGTCTGTGTTGATGCCGACTTGAGACGTCGAGAGAAGTTGATGCATGTATGCATTGATATTTTGTGATTACGAGTAACTTGCGCACTTGACGTTACACATTACAAGTTGCATGTTTGTCATCATCAAAACATAAAGAGACCGTATAGATTAAATATCGTAATATTTAAACTAACAAGTTGTACCACGGTGAAAAGCCAAAAGTTTAAGATTTTTTAAATAGGTATCCGTGGATAAGGGCGTTTAATCCACAAATTTCTTTACATGGTTATCGTTCAAACGCGCCTCCCACTCCTAGGACGATTGCTTTTTATATCTTGAGTACGTTAGCCATGGTAATCTTCGGTTCCCACTTTCGTTCTTTTATCGGGAAGTCCTTGGTTTCCATCATCTCCATTTCTCGCAACTACACCCTAGTGTGGTCCAGAAGATTATAATATATTTTAAGTTGTGTTCTTCGTATGATCTTGCTCCTGAGTTGTCCGTGTTTCGTTACCACTTTCGCCTAAAAACCAACTTTTCTTGGTGGACTATAGAGAAGAGACCCCAATTTGTTAGCACTCTTAAACAATCAACACACACATAAAACATAAAGTTTAGATCTCAATACTCGAATAACATAAACACCAAATCAGAGACGGAGGTGGTGGCCGTGACAAATTTGGTCAGATGTGGTAGAGATATAGCAGCGGCAGCTCTGATCGAAGATTGTAGCAATAATGTGGCCGAAAGTAATGGGTCGAATTTGTAGTATTGTAGAATGTGAGATGGGTGTGTATGTTGAAGATGTTGGGTTGAAGATATGTGCAAGTTTAGTAGTATTAGATGTGAAGGAGATTATTAAATAGGAATAGGTTTGAAGATGATGATGTCTTTTTATATTTCTAAATTGGCTACAATACAAGTTAAAAGCTTCGGAGGGCATTCTAATCAAAGAAAGAAAGAAAGATAAAAACTTGTTCTAGGTGGAAAATAAATAAATGACATAGAAAATCTACTACCTATATAAAATAGGGTTTAACAAGTAGTGATCTCCAAGCTAAATTCTAAAAAAAGACATCTGGCATTAGTAAACTAATCAATGGCTCACGATAGCCTTCATCCATTGGCATTAAATGTCGCCAAAAACAAAACCAAACAAAACCTATAACCAAAAAACATAAAACCTGCCGATTAAACATGCAAGAAATCCATTCAAGAAATCGATTGAAGCTAGAACAAATCCATTCAAGAAATCCTGCCGATTTTAAATCAACAACCAAAAACCACAAATCAATGTCATAATTTATAATATGATGGATTTACAAAAACCATTCGTTTCAAATCTCAAAAGTTTGAATGATTCAGAAAACTCACAAAAAATCAAAGTGTACGCTTGATCGTGATATTGGATATATGATTTGGTAATATTATTTTTTGATTTTTCTTCGTGTTTAATTTTATTAAATTAGGGTTTAAATTTACAAACTCAAGATGGTATTATTTATGTGAGTTAATGGCATTTAATAGCAACGTACTTTCCCATTTGAGCCATTATCATACACGAACCTAAAAAAGTACCACAATACCCATCCAACTTTCAAATTCTGTTTAATTATCATACGTTTTAGAGTCATCTATTGCACCGTTAGTCCTTTTGACTAACGACCGTTTGTAATTAACTCAAAAATATGTTTTCTTTTTCTTTTCTAATTATTTTTTAAATTTATTATACTACTTTGTTTTTAACTTTACGCACCCTCAGTTTAGGATTTCCTTAGCTTTTTCTTACAAGTTAGTAATTAGGATTAGGAAAAGTTTAAAAAATCATTTTTAGGTTTAATTTAGGTTTTAATTGTCGTGTTTCTTTAATTCCCGTTTATGTTTTAATGCTTAAGTGTTTAATTTTCATTTCTTGTTTACTTGTTTTCGTGCATTTATCTACTTGTCATTTATATTTAGTAGGATTTAGAAAACCCAAATCAAAAATCTTTAAAACCATTCAAAACGGGCGATCACGGACTTAACCGATTCTTAATTCACACTTCGTCGAGGGAAAACGACCTGGGAGGTTTTTGAGACAACTTTGGTTAAAAGTTTGTTTCTTAAATCCGACAGAAAATACTTACTATACTATTATTTAATATAATCCTTATATACTATATATATTTACGTATAGCGTATTCGGAGTCGTATCAAATTTTTGGCGTCGCTGCCGGGGAAGTGTGTAACGAATTTCGCGTTTCGTTCGAAGATTAGTGTTTTGAAGAACCTTCTTCGTGAAGTTAATTTCCGTTTGTGAATATTTTACACTTCTATTTTCTTTTATTTTAATATTAAAA
The DNA here is from genome assembly GCA_026074375.1 of Tanacetum coccineum. Taxonomy (NCBI): domain Eukaryota; kingdom Viridiplantae; phylum Streptophyta; class Magnoliopsida; order Asterales; family Asteraceae; genus Tanacetum; species Tanacetum coccineum. The sequence goes on along the minus strand of BQNB010022489.1, from coordinate 14,168 downwards.
ATAACCGTTTGTTAATCGTTGTTTCGGCTCACCTTTAGATTACGTGCTATAAGGAAAGTTTAAGGCGGGTTTGATCAACATCACCCAAAAGGAGAAGGGTTATTCTAAATAGCGCCTCGCGCTTACCAACTCCTCCGCTTTTTTGTACGTATTTTTAAAGAGCTACCGTGCACGTTTAATTTTCAGTTACCAAAAATATTTTTCTTTCTTATTTTAATTTCTTTTCTTATATATTATTAAAAATCTAAAACTATTCTTCTTTATCCTCTTATTACATTTAATTCTTATCTTCTTTATCATCTATTTCGTTTAATTCTTCGACATGTCTTCGTATAACCATTTTGGTTGCTCGTATTGTGGAGGTCCGTGTAATGGTAGAAACTGTCCGAGCTATAGCAGTGTAAGATCCAGAAATGAGTTTGTCTATGACCCAAATCCTTATTCTTATAATGAAACATCGAATTTCTTCAACCAACCTCCACAATACCAATACGAGACATACTCGTGTGAATTTTGTGGAGGGAACTCTCATCCGGGTTACGATTGTTAAACATGGAACACACCCGTCTTTGATCTGGGTCCCTGTTACAATCAATACTTTGGATTTAACCAACCTCTACATTATTTTCTGAGTCAGCAACAACAATTTCCTTGTGAAAATTGTGGGGTTCTTCATGAAAATGATCAGTGTCAACCGATGAACCAAAATTATGATCCTAATTTTTGTTATGATCCGATTTATTCCGGTTTTGACCAATATCAACCCCCGCAGTTTCCCGTAATTCATCATCCTCCTCAAGCAACAAATACAGAAATGTTGCAAGCTAGAGAAAACTTAATGGAAAACATTCAAGCCTTTTTAAAGGAGTATGATCATATACCTCTTGAAGAAAAGTGCATGGCTTTATTGCTAGCTGAGGAGAGATTTCTTAAAATTAAGCAAGCTATGGAAGAAGAGCAAAATCAACCTGAAGTTATGCAAGAATTGCTACTTCAGCTTATGAAATATTTGCATATTCTTAAAGGAATTCAACAAGCAGAGCAGAAGGAGCCGGCAGCTCAAAATTTTCTTATAAATTTAAATTTTCCTATGGCTGATGATGATGAGTATACTGTTATATATAGAAAGCCTAAAGCAATCACACCCGACTTACCCATCGAGGAGCCCGGTAACTCTCTAAGTATGGGGGACGAGCATCTTAACACTATTCCGAAAACGGAAAAGTCTAGTGTTGAGAACCTTGTCCCAATCCCAAGTGAGTTTAAGGGTATTTCCGAAGATATTTGTGATGTGCCGTCTTGTGATAATGATCATTTTGATGCCGAATGTGGACTTATTAACTCTTTGTTTAGTCGAGATATTTCGATCACATCTCCTAAGATTGATTTTCTTCCCGAGGAGTTCGCCGGTGAACTCATTGATCCAATTTTACCGGGAATTGATGAAGACGATTTTGATGAAGAAGAAGGAGAAATTGATGATGATATTCTTCAAATAGAGGACGAGATTCTTCGTGAGAAATTATTAAACGTCAATCTTCTCATTGATAAGATCGAAGCGTTGAATCTTACTCCTTCTATTCCTTTTATGCTTGAATATCCCTCCTCTTCTCCTATTCCCGTTGTGGATAGTGACTTTCTTATAGAGGAGGTTGATACATTTCTTGTTCCAGAAGACTCGATACCCACCGGTTAATGTAGAGTGATTTAGCCTTGTTCTGGTTCCTCGTATCGTTGGGTATGAATGTCTAGGAGTAGGGCTGCATCAGTTGTTTGTGCTTGCCTGTGTAGGTTGCGAATGTTTATTAGTGTATATGTGTTATTGTCATGAGCCTACTTATGTTATAAAAGTTTTACGTACACCTGGATTTGATATGTTTCTGGTATGTTCGGGTTTAGGTAGTAGTGAGTTGTTGACAAACATGACAGTTGCAGACCTGTATTCATGAAGGTATTTGTTAGTTTAGTGGTTGTCAATGTATGTTGTGTACGGGGTTTTCAGTTGGTGAAACGTATCGTTATATGTAGTCACCCAACATGAATTGACTGCGATGATCACAGGTTTTTGCGTTGATTCATATGAGTGCATATCAAATTCCATTTCCAATTCATTCCACAAGGTTAGGCCAATGATGTTACCACTGCGAGCAACGTTACTGGTTTTAGCATATATATTTTGAAATAGCTACTAATACTAACAGTTTTGACAACACATTCACCTTAGATTCTGAATGTCAATTGTTCGCTGGTGGATACGATTTGTAGTTGAATCGGGAGGAACGATGTGATTAGAAACTTGTTGGGTGGGTTTGTGCGGAAAGTGTAATCTGTCTGCCTGGGAGAGCCATTTGAGAAGTCAATTTCGTTAGTGGATTATTGGTTTTGTAATTCGGTCTTAGAGCGTAGATAATGTTTATAGATCATGGGGCTCTACCTGTTAGAATCGTATCTCTGGAATTGGCTCTTCCTCGTAGTTCATTGTAGGCAGCAAAGTTGAAATAATGTTCCGGGTAGCCAATATTTTATATTTCATGTACTTGAATGAACCTTCCGAATATCAGAGATGATTGTTTAAGGTCTTTTCCCATTTGCTTGTTTCCTTGCAACTGAATCTTGAGATCTTGTATGCGTTGTGGATTTGCAAGAGCTGATCAAAATACTCAGCATCTTTTACATTCATGTTGGCTTGTATGGGCTTACCCTGTAAGGAGCACATGTAGAAGGGTAAGGTAGTTAGTTATTTGATATATATGCCAGAAATCGTTTTCATATTGTAAGCGTTCCTGTTTGTCAATTAGCATGCATCAGTATTTCATATGTTGACGTGTTCGGATGTGTTTGGAAATTCATTTGCGATATACTATCGCTTCTATAGTTTTGTTGGAGTCTGTCGGCTTCAAGTCAGCAATGGGTGTAATCCATGGTTCCATCATAATCATTATTCCTTGTCTTGTGATGTAACGTCTAATGTCATCAGTTTCCATAGTCCTGTAACATGTTTTTCTAAAATACTTAGAAGTGGATATTTACGTATGTGAATGTAACCTAATTAGTATTAATGTAATTGCAAACAGAACATAGTATATAGGTGAGTGTCAAGGAATTATAACTGAAACAACAAGAATGTATTGTGTTACCAATGTATGATAATATGGATTTTAGACATGCAAAGTGAATATACGAAGGTAGGTAAGCTGAAGCTACATGATTAGTAACAATGCATTTGCAAATAGAACATTATATACACGTAAGTCTAAATAAATTATGGCTGGAAGGGTTTTTCTAATATGTGCCCCAGGGGCACATGATATGGTGGTGACAGAAGGCTGTGTGTCACAGCCTGATTGGCCAACATGTAATTATAGGACCTGATAATGATTGCTGACAAATCAGGTTGTGACACAGCCTTTTTTCCCCACCTCATCATGTGCCTCTGGGGCACATATTAAAAAAACCCTGGCTGGAAAGGCAAAAAAGGTATTTAGTATAGGTACATTTAGGCATAAATGCATACGTACGTAAGTCTTTAAGATTATTAGTGGCAACGAACTTGCAAATAGAGCATTCAGGTGAGCGTCAAGGAATTATAACTAAAATAGCAAGTATGTAATATCCCTCACTTGAATCCTACTTTTCCTCAAACAATCTTTAGAAGTTTATGAAAATGTATCTTTAAGGATTTTTTTTCCGTTAAACATTTATTTGATCAATTACAAGGGGTTAATACACAAATATGTTACTAAAGTTTGCAAAAATGTTCACCTAAGTTACTAAAGTTTTTTTCGTTACAAATAGGTTACTCAAGTATACGGATTTATCATTTGGGTTATTGAACCTTTAAAACATTTACAAAGAGGTTACTCAAGTATACAGATTTATTTTTGGGGTTACTGAACCTTTACAAAGAGGCTTATTATTTGGCTTATTTACCTTTAAAAAAATTCACCCGTATACTTGAGTAAACTTGAGTAACTTTTTTGTAACCAAAAAAACTTTAGTAACTTAGGTGAACATTTGGGCAAACTTTAGTAACATTTTTGTGTATTAACCCAATTACAAGTACACAACCAAACACCTCACGAATTAGGAAGATGAATACACTCAAATCACTTAACTAATCTATGTGGTAAGATGTAACTAATTAGCTCAATTGCTCGGTCATGACGAGTATTCTATCATAAGCTTGGCAAGGATACACATCTCCACCACTAGAGCCAAGGAGTAACAAGTTCATAAAGGTAAAATGGGTTTTTATTATAAGGCGTAGGGTTGATCATTCTAAAAACCTTTTACCAAAAGTACCACACCAACAAGGCAGCTGAATCACACATACATGGCCGTAACGACGGAATAGACATGTGTGTTCGATCACATCCTCAATCGAGTTTAACCAAGGGTTAGGATGAAGAATGATTGATATATGAGAAATCACATATCATTTTTATCAAAAATAAACCCTAAAATGATGAAATTGTGCAAATTATGCTTGTATATTGCTTGTTTTGTCATTTGTGATGTGTAGGTACGGATATTGCAAATATCACAAGAAAAGAGCCAAAACCAAGCAAAAAACGAACACAAGAACGGATAGATTGCACAAGAGCTGGAAGTTTTCTAGCAAATGGACCACTAACGTCAACAATGGTCAAACCTTGGTCAATCACAAAAAGACAAAATCCTTAAAAATACCCAAATGAGCCTTAATGTTAAATCAATCTCACCATAAGTCCTTGAATACATAACACCGTTACTCCTTTAACACTTAAGGACTAACGGTCGTTATGTTTAAATAACCAAAACCCTTTTATATTTACCTTAGCCCAAAACCAAAAGCTGTGGCCCAAATTTTTTTATAAAAGCCCAGGTCAACCCTCGTTTCACCGGGTCAAATAACAAAAGATATAAAATGAAAAGGGCGCGGAAAAAAATGAGGTTTACTGTTCACGTTCTTCCCCAATTTTACCCCGCTTCCAATTACCCTCACTTAAATGAGAATCATCCCTTCTAGAAGCAAACGATTGACACGTCTGACACTCAGGTGTCCATGTTGGCAATCCCAACGTTTCTCATTTGCTATAAGGACGTGGAAGACATTAGACGGCAGAGATCAAATTTATTGAAAAGTGGTTATGGATTAAAGGTTGAGATCAAAAGTTGAGGAGCGTCTCTTAGACCTAGAACATTACTTCGCCAACTATAAATAGAAGAGAAGATCACTCAGAGCAAAATGTCTAGGAGTAGGGTAGTTTTAGAGTAGTATAGATTAGCTTATTTCAGTTTATTCATCTTTTCTAAATGTAATCTTCCTTTTAAGCCATGTAATCATTTTCTTATTAATGAAATTGCATTTTTACTTAAAAATTATGTTTCTACTTTTATGAATTTTGCTAAATAAGGTCATAAACTCTTGATAAGCTCTCTTTGTTACTCTTAAGCTAGATTTAATCCAGTTAAGCCTTTAAGCCTAACTGAGCTAGATTCATTCAAAATTCACTCTCAAATAAGACCTCAACTTGAATTATGGATGATAAGCCAATACAAGATGGGCTTATGGACTTTACCAGCTTATCATTTGATAAGCTGGAGCTAGTTGATTAGTTTTTTGAGCAAATTTTCATCCCTGTTTGGTGCAAGGGATAAGGTAAATTTCATTTCTCACTTTATAGCTTAATTCTGCACTTTTTCTTTAATTCAGCTTTATGTTTGCTTATTACTGCTTAGATTAACTTGTTATTGCTTATTTTAGTCATTTCATGCTTGGTGTGTTTAAATTTTAGTATTAATCTTAGTTTTCTAGCTTTTAGTATAAAACAGTTAAAAAAACCAAAAATATTAGCTTAGTATAGCAGCTTATTGTTCTAGCTTATTAGTTTGTTTAAATCTGCTTATTAGGTCTTATTATAGCTTATTAATATCTGGTATTAAGAGTTTTAGCTTTAAATCTTAACTTTATAAGCTTAAAATGAACTTTAAGGATTTAAGGGGGTGTTTGGAACAAGCAGTACTAACTCGGGTTAGTACTGCTTGAGTCCATTTGGCTCTTTAAATTGTTTCTAGATTTCATTTTTAGGCTTATAAGATAGGATTTGAGGTCTTAGTTTGGTTGAATCAAGCTTTCATAGGTTTGTAGATGGTTAAGTTTGGATCTGTGGTCATATAATCTAGTTTAAGTGCATTTTAAGCTCAAATCAGCTCTAGTTGTTTTCATTGCTCTCTTAGCCTTTGCTTTGATGTTTTTAAGTTGTAGAATCAAGTTCTTTAGGATGTGCTTATAGGTTTTGAGTGTTGGTCTCTCTGTGAGCACACTGCATCAGCAACAAAAATAGACAAATATCCATTTTAAAGCTGAAAATTCAGCAAGCAAAAGTAGTTTTTAGCTTTTTGTCTTTTCATTCTAAAACCAAAAGTAAGGTAAACTGCATAAGCAGCTTTTTCATTAAGCATTTTGTTGATCCCACGCCTTGATCGATTCTTTATGATATAAAGAGTTTGTTACCTTGGAAGAATCCAAAATAACAAAGATTGAGACTTTGTATGTATATCAAAGTGTATGCGGAATCTACACTTTGATACTCTAGAGAAATATATGAATGAAACAGTAATGATCACACACACAATAAACACAAAACTCACTGCTACAATATTATAAATAATACGAGTACTCTTTAAGTACTAGGGTTACAAAACCTTGAAGCTATTACAAATTTTCTCTAAACTTAGTTAAACATAAGCTCAAAGTTGTTCATAAGCTGTTTTGGTATCCAGTTTTAGCATTAAGTGCTTAATTTGACTTTTCAGCTTAATGCTTATTATTTTTGCTCAAATCTTGTTTCAATTTGTTTATTAGGTTAGTTTTAGTATAATGGTAGCTTAATTAGCTTAGGTGTTAGCTTATTTTAACTTATTTGTTTTCTTAAATTTTGTTATAAAAGCCAAAAAAGTTAAGTGTTTTCTGTCATCATATTAAGCTGGTTTCGAGCTTATTCATAAGTTTTCACAAAAAATTTCTTTTATAAAAAATGTTCCTTATAAGCGGTTTTATAACTTTGCTTTTTAAAGTTTTTGCAAAAAAATAAAAAGGGAAGAGTGGAAATCCAGAGTGAGCAAGGCTCGAACCCTAGACCTTAACCCTCCTCAACCTTTATAAACACCTCAACACACACACCACTAACCAACTCGCCCTTGGGACTTTTATGTCCAAGTTTGCAAACAAATTGAATTTAACCTCTTTTTGGCTTATTATTTCTATAAGCACTTCGTGTGCTTTTAAGCTTTTTTCTGGTTTATTTGTTTAAGTTCACGTTGAGCTTTTATTTTTCTTGCATTCTTCACAGTTCAAGGTATTTTAATAATTTTTCTTAGATTTTTAAATTTAAGTTTAGAATTTTTCTTGAATTAATTTAGTTTAAAACTTTAAAAAATCATAAAAAATAGAAAAATAATCAAAAAAATAAAATTCTTTTTTATAAAATTTTCTTTTATCATATTACAATTCATTAACATTTTTGTCTTTTTTCCTCTCTGTTCTTTTTTAATATGTATATGACAATTCTTTTTTGAACATATTTTTTGACAGTTTCTTTCCCATGTGCTCGTTCTTGCTTTATCTAAGCAATTCCATAAACGCTTTATTCTATTGATTTACCAATTTTTGTGTGTTTACTTGGCAATTCATTTTCAAAACACTTTTGGTTTGCTTTTTTCACGTATGGATTTAGGCCGCTCTCCTTTTGTTTTAGAATATCCTGACTAAAATTCTTTATGACATGATACTCTATTCAAGAATATGAAGAATTTCTCTTTGATTTTAATAAAGACTCTTTTATGAAAAATTAAAGATAAATCCATTCAACTTCCCTTAAAATTGTTTTTTGAGTGAAAGAGTATCATTTTTGACACAATAACAGATTTTTGAGAAATAATTTCCCATAAATCTTTGACAAAAACTTTCTATATAATGATAACATAGAATCAGGTAATCTCAAATCCCACAACTGAATCGGACACTAAGGTCCACTCTCTCCTCATTCTGTCATTGCAGAAAAGTGACTCAAAGCCGAACATGACTTATTCCACTGTAAACAAATGAGATTTGGATAACAGATTTAGGATCATAAAAACTTGAATCATTCACTTTTTGTCATGGAAATCCTAAAACCAATGAAGACAAACATATCTACAACTTCAATAATTAATGGACACCTAAGTCCCTCACACTTGGTTTAAATAAACCTCCTCATTCTGTTCATTGCAGAAAACGCCTAAACCGGACATGAACTTAGTCCACTTAAACAATTACCAATGATATAAATGACTATAGCGTTAGCGAATTCATAAAACTATGATATTCTTGACCAAAATTATTTAACTTTTCAACACACAATGAGAAACTGATCCTTTTGTTACACAGTCATTCAAACATTAAACATTATCAACAAAGTTACTTTCTTTCTAAACACAACTTCACATATACACAAAATTAAATTTATCACTGAATTTTAACTTTTGACCATTACCGAGTTTGACCTTTTGACTTTTCCGAGTTTGATAGCTTGACCCTTCCGAGTTTCTCAAACAAGATATACGCTTATTTCTTTTACTTTATGAAAAGCTAAACTCGATTTTTATGTTCATTTTCCATTTTTCATCCTCCAATCAATCAAAAGGAATATTTTGTCAAACTCGATAAACACCATACATTTCTGAGTTTCAATTTCAGTTACTAATCTAACGGATCCTAAGCTAATATCACAATATTTACACATACCCATTGCTTATTATCGTCCTTGATTACAATTATTTTCACAAACTCTATAAAAACATAACAAACACAAACTCGGTAAACATCAATATTACCGAGTTTAAGCACCAAAGTCAACACTAACGGTTTGAGTAACCTGCTCAAGCCATGGTTGTCACACGTTCTTACCCAAATCACCCTGTATCAAAATTGAGAGGGTAAATCCCATTCCCATTCAATTAATTGATGTGGCTCAAAGATGCTAAATGCCAAGCTCCATATCATCAAGGGAAAACGTCATCAAAGCTTGTCATTGGCCAGTTCTGACAACAAGGAGGACACGCGTCTCCAAAGAAACACACCAACAAAGGGAATTTTACACTAAAGTCAGTGCAAAAGAAGCACAATCATATCCCAATGATTGGATTGCCATGCTGGCAATCCGTGTGCTCTCTTTTCATCCAACGATCTAAGGGAGCGTGCAAGAGCCTAGAAGCATCCTCTCTTGCCTATAAAAGGATCTCACCTCACTCACAGAAGATATTATCTAGTTTTTTAGCAATTAGTTTTTTAGAATAGCTTATTGAATGTAATGAAAATTGTAAGAACTCCCCCTTGGATCATGATTCCGTATTTTGCAATGTAAAAGGTTTTAATAAGAAACTTGGAATCATGAAACAAAAGATTGTAATTCTTTTTAAATTATGTTTTTTTTAATAAGAAAAATGTGTCAAATCTTTTTGTTATTTTTGAAATATTTATGTACATGATTGTGATGTATGATCTTTTCACGAAGATAACTTTGTCAGACTTTCCAACTGAGTTGGAGTCATACATCTCATACCAATGCGATGAACTAGATACTCAAAGCGTTCTTTTGGAAGCGCCTTAGTAAATAGATCCGCTAGTTGGTATTCTGTTCCGACAAAGTAAATTTCCACAGTACCCCTCTCAACGTGTTCTTTAATAAAATGATACCGGATGTCAATGTGCTTTGTCTTAGAATGTTGGACTGGATTGCATGAAATAGCAATGGCACTCTTGGAATCACAATACATCGGAATCCGATTGTATTTAAATCCATAGTCAAGCAGTTGAGTACGCATCCATATCACTTGAGCACAACATGCAGACAATGAAACATATTCAGCTTCTGCAGTAGACATCGCAGTACAATCTTGTTTCTTTGAACTCCAACTCACGAGCTTTCCACCTAAAAATTGCAATCCTCCTGATGTGCTTTTACAATCATCTTTACAACCTGCATGGTCCGCATCTGAATAGGCAATTAATTCAAAAAGTTCCTTCGCTTACCGCCTAAGATGAATCTATTGCCTCCCCTCCCTCTACGAGTAGATATTTAGTATTGAATAGTGTCAAACCCAATCCCAAGCAATAGTCAAGAAGAAAAACTCCCAGAATCCTTCGGATACCATAGGCCCATGTTATAGAATTGTCTTAGGTACCGAAAGATCCGTTTGACCTCTTTGAGGTGTTTGACCATAGGTCGTGCTTGATAACATGCACATACAAAAGTAGCAAAGGCTATGTCTGGTCGACTGGCTGTTAGATACATAAGCCCTCCTATCATACGACGATAAGTCGTTTGATCAGTAGGAGTGCCTTGTAAATCAGCATCCAGTCTCTCTGTTGTCATAGGTGTGCTCATGGAGACACATTCATCTAGACCATGTTTCTTTAACAACTCTATTGCATATTGTGACTGACTTATGAATATGCCACGGGGAGATTGATGAACTTGAAGTCCAAGAAAGAACTTTAGTTCACCCATCATCGACATTTCAAAATTATTTTTTGTGACACCCCCAAAAGTGTGTCGCGGCGGAAATATGTCAGGGGGCGTTACTTCATAATACAATAGCACAAGATACAAGAGAACGACCTCTAAATGTGTCGTTTGTAAAACAATCTCGTTGATTTTCTGAAATCAAAATAATAGTTGTCCCATAATTGCATCACCATGAAAAACTTGAATGTAAAGACTCCAATGCACATCAAATAATCCAAGCATCTAATTCACCTGAGAAAAACATGCTTAAAAGTGTCAACATTAAAGTTGGTGAGTTCATAGATTAGTTTAAATAAGAATGTAAGTTTCAACGAATATATTTAATCCACTGTGTCATCACAGTACCATGTAGGAAAATATTAGATAAACATATCACGACCACTTTTACGTCACCAAGAAGATACCAATCTTATCCAAATGATTTTTATAAATAAATGCAGAACAATAAAGATGTCACCAAAATGTTCCAAGTATGTATTTGTCGGGGGCCCTGCAGTCCCACCGTGATCCGACATGTTATAAAACATCGTTCCCGAATGATAGCTAGTCACGATCGAACGGTGGGTTGACAATCCGAATAGATCTATTTTTTAATCATTCGCGTAGACTCTCACGCTATAGATGTTCGTTACTGCTATAGCTTAATCACCGAACAGGGATCCAACACCCGAATAGATCTATTTCATAACATTCCGCTCACCCTCCAAGTGATTTACATATCATGACGCTGTGACGTAGACTAGTTGTATGAATCCCGATTCGGCATGTGATACAAATAATGTGTTCCCATCAAGGTGGTTTCCCCCCCCTCCAAGAACACCCGGGCAAGTAATGCTAAGTAATGCTTGTAGGGCCCCACAGGCGCCAACACATGAAATCCGAAAATCATTTCAAATGTAAAGTATAGCATTGAGACCTAAATAAAGTCAAATAATGTATCCCATAGCGAGCTATCAAATAAGTATGTAAACCCGATTTGAAACATCCAAGTAAGTGTTGTGTTTGTAATGAATTGCAAAATCAAGTATGTAAACCAAGTGTGTAGAATAGTATGTAAAAGATATTGTAAACGAATATGTAAACAAGTTGTATTGAGCATGTATTCTCCCCCGAGATTTGTAAAGTAAATGTAAAACAAGTGAAAGAGGGGCTATAAACTCACATCGATGACGAAGAACGATTGGCGGGAATGCGCACATTAAACGCCAGACAAAACGGAAACTGGAACGGCTCGACCAAGAAGTTGCAACTAATCTTAACGCCTAGTCCCACTAGCCTAAGATAATGTATTTGGGTTTCCCGATGAATGGTTACATCAACGCGACTCGTTGATAAAATATTTAGATTTCCAAGTTGTAATAGTTTGGTGGTTGGTTAAATAAATAGTTTGGAAATATACGTAAAGTGTGAAATATATATTCTGTATATATGACACATGAAAAATAACCCTTATATAATTCATACCGTGAATTATATAACACGACAAACATCCCAGTGATTAATGAAAAGTATATAATACCTTGCAGGTATTATATAGTAAGTGCGAGTAAATAAATTAAACCAATTAGTTTGACACAAATTTCATTAATAAAAAGACTTGGAATAAAAGTAGACACCTGTCTTAACGTTATTAATTATACAACCGATGTTTGTAACAGTTTATAATCATTATAAAATATAAATAATATTTTGTAAAATATATTTCGTTTCTTCGATGGGTTGCGTCTAGAACAGTTCGTCTCATTGTAAAAGTATAGTTTTCGTTCATTGGTCGGGTTATTTTATAATACAAGTTAATGTATCTTTAAAAATATAATCTTGGAGTCCCCTTTTATCGGTTTCTAAAACAATAGCAGTTCTAGTAAAACATTACTAAATATAGAAATCTATATAAATTTCGCCATGACCTTTCTGTTTATAAAACGATCCCAAATCGAACGACTTTGTTGCAAATCCACTTTCCTAATTTAATTTAATAAAAATCATTTTAACATTTCAAGGGTGTTTATTAATTATCATTTAATAAACATTATTTCCATATTGTAACTTCGTACGAATCATAGTATTTTATATTCGTCCGCAGTCTAATATAATGTATCCGAAAAATAATAATTTGTCACATTTATTTAACCAATTAACCACCGGTCCGATTATAATATTTATATAAATTTTTGGTATATTTTTATTAGTTAAGATTATATACTCCAAACGAACCCTCGTTGTTCCCCTCGTTGATCCTGAGCTAAACCAAACGCACCCTTTGCGTTTTCTGATAAACCAAACGCACCCCTAGCTGTTAACCCTCAACACCAAACGCACCCTCTTGGCAGATTTGTTAACCCAAACACCCCTGTCGCTAAACCAAACACCCCCGATTCAGCTTCTATAAACACCAAACGCACATCATGGCTGTTAAACAGCCATCCAAACGCACCCATATCTGGTACTACATCAACCAAACGCACCCTATACGAATATAACAACCCCAAACGCACCCTTGGCTGTTTTATGCTAAACCCCACCGCACCCTACTCGGTTAATATACAAACCAAACGCACACTACGGCTGTGGTTTAATACCGAACGCACCCTTGGTGCGGTTTAACCCAGAAACAAACACCCCTTGGCTGTGACCACATCAAACGCAGCCTTGTCCTGTTATAACCTTAGCCAAACGCCTCCTTTTCGGTTTATACAAAAACCTCACGCACCCTTATTTGGTGTTCCCCACAAAACAAACGCACCCTGCTGGTGCAACGATCAAACGCAGCCTTTTAGGGGGTGGCTGGTGGCGGGACAGTGGGGGAGGTGATGGTGGCATGATAATGATAATGATGATGATGATGATGGAGGTGGGGTGGCGTGCGTCGGTGGTGGTGGCTGTGGTTTTTGATGCGAGATGGAGATGATGTCGAGGCTGGTGTAGATCGGAGTGGTGGGGTGGTTCCTGTGGTTGTGTCGAGTGGCGGCTGTTTTTGAGGTGGTCGGAAAACTTTTCTGGCGGCGGCTGGCCGGAAGCGGCGCCGGATTCCTTATGAGAGGGGGGGGTTGAGTATTTAGGGTTATATGTGTGTGAGTTGTTAGAGATGGAAATGAAAAGATATATGTATAAATTATGTATATATATTAAAACTTTATAACACAAGTGGCAAGTTATCATAGTTTAGGGTCTAAAGTGTAACTTCTTTATTATAGTTTTGGTAAAAACGGTTCGGGACTCGTTTGAATGACTTAACGGACGATTCGAATCTCGAAACTTTCGCCATTGTTTTCTAAATTATTTTTCTGATAAAAATGAGTATTCACTCGACTAATTTTCGTAAATGTTTTATAGAATTTATTTAAAATGTTTATTATTCATTTATATATTTTTCCGACAAACTTTATCCGTAAAAAGAATTTTAACTTCAATAATTGTGTTTTTAACCAACGTTTTCGATTAACAAGATAATTAATTTATTAAATACTTTTACTTAATAAATTATGATGATTAAATACAAATTTAATTATTTTGGGTTGGTACGCGTTGAGTGCAGTTTTCAAAACTTTGCGGGGCTGTTTTTGCCCTCTTCTGCTTGTTTTCAAGTCTCGGGTAAAACTAAAAAGTTGTCTGAAATAT